>JAQJVL010001732.1:0-151092 GCA_035578905.1 Stictocephala bisonia | reverse complement strand
TATTTCATGAAAGTAAGTGTCTTAAGCTGTTTTGTCACATTTTGACTCTTGATTTTATCTGAACAGTAAACGAAACTGCCAAGTTGTTTAGTTCATGCCACTGTTTGTACCATTTATTTATGCAGATTTCCAAACAGCCACACATTAAATCACCCAGAAATTTAAAAACAAATAAATGCTCTTTTTAACATGATAGATATAACTATAATTGAATTTGAAAACGCTTGTAAATGGTATACAACCCTAGACAGCCCAATCAGAAAGTGATCAATAATTTGTCATGTAGAAATTCTTGGTCTTCAGGAGATGACCGTGTCAATAAATTCTGAGCACTATACACAGGATCAGTCAACATATCGGCCTCGATACAGAGTGCCATCATCAGAGTGACAGACTCTCATGAAAACGACTTTCGAGGCCGAACGTTGGTTGATCCTGTATATAATGCACAGAACTGATTGACACAATCATCTCCCGAAGACCAATAACGTCTATAAAACAGTGTTGACCGTGGAAGTCTATCCCGGAATAATATGTTTGTTAAACCTGCTGACCAATAGCAAAGAAGTTATCCAAACCGAGAATTCCAGAAAGAAAAATATTTATACAGTAAATTAGGCAGTATGACATAAGCTATCAAAAGAATATTTAAAAAATTATTCAGAAAAATTAAGGTATACTGTTAATATCAATGATTTAGTTTTTCTGATGCCAAACTACACATGGCACAAGTAAGGAACATAAGATTTGTTAAGGGCGTTAACATAATCCTCATATTAAAGGCAGCAAGGATGTCTACAATAATTAGGCTGTAAATGTTTGAACATTCCTGCTGTATCATCAAATAAAGGAAAATGTCATGGATTTAAATTTGCATATTTTCAAACTATCACGAACAACAAGAAATGGCTATTATTCTACTGGCTAGTCTGTTAAACAGAAAGATCAGTGCAAAATGATCTCATTGTAGGTACTCTATATATAGGGAGCTTACTACATTCACATTTGTACAATATGCTGACCATGAAAAAAATGACTCACTATCTGTTCACTGATTATAACGTTTTTTACATGATCTTTTTAACTTAAATAAATGTTTCTTTATGTAATTACAATAGTTTTATTGAAAACACCCCTAAGCTCTACATAATATATGTTATGACAAATAATATGGATTGTGACTATTTTAGGCCAAGCGCCTTGTATAGTTTAATAATAGTAGTACCCCTCAAATTGGCAAGTTGCGTAAAACCACACTGTAAATGTACTGCCAAACTGGCACGGTGTGGTATTACATACCATGAGCAGCAGTGGCAAAAAACACTCAATAAATTAATGAACTACACATCACTGGCATGATTTTAATACCACCAAACAATACATGAGTTGCTGTCTACAGTTATGCAATTCATTGTTTGGAAACCCACAGCTGATGGAATAAGTAGATGTAAAGCTACAATTCATACAAGCCGATCACTTCACTATTCCTGTTGTTTATTGTTGATTGTTTTACAGTAAATTATTTATCTATATTGCAAAAATGTGCTATATAGTGTTTATATGTTGTAATATTTATGGTAGTGAGTAAATAATTTGATACTTATAATCAAATATCGTTGTTTCTGTATATTTAGCACAATAGTACATAGAATGGCTCACATTAAGTTCTTATGGATTTATAAAGATTTATTATGGTTATAATTGTGTAAGTAACTTTTATAAAACGGCCAACAATATCACACATTATGTGTGTATTTCCTAAAACTAGAAAAATTTTGGCTATCTTGAATTTTTTCTTTATTACTACAACATTATTCGTATGGCATACCCGCACTAATTTTGGCTTTTTTGAAATTAATATTTCAATATTTAAGTTGTTGACCAAAACAAATTTTGCTCATTTGGGTTCTGTTTTACATATTATTTGATTGCCTACTTTGTGATTACAAAGATACCAAACATAGTGATTTTACTGTGAATAGATATTTTTTACAATAGTATTTTTTAAAAGCGTCTGCAAATCTACAAAAAATGACCAGCCAGTTTGGGGGAAAATAGCTACCGGTTCGAGGGTTAAAGCCTAGGCCTTCTAAAAGAGATTGTATAGAAAACCCAAAATTAGGTAAACACTTTTCCTATGTTATCTGTAATTCCTTACCTGTGCATTATTCGAAAACATATAAAGCTCATAATCTTCATTCATAGAAACAACACCTTGTACTTTCTCATCTTCTATTAACTGAAACAAAAGCAATCATATCTTAAAATATATAAAAGCGCAGATAGATACTAGAGCTACCAGAATAAACCACATCAATATGTTATTTACAATCTTTGGTTAAACATTTACAATAAGACATTTAGCAGACACATACTTTTAGCAATAATTTTCAAGTTTGATAGGGGATATAGAATTATAGTAAACATATTTAAGAAGAAAAGTCCACAACACACATCACAGGACTTCTACTACTCAAACCTTTTGTGCACTAGCACCTTTTTAAACAACAGTTTGCGGATATTGACTGAGTAAGGATAAAAACTACATAGTTGTAACTTGGTAGTAGAGATTGGGCACATTTAAATTCTATATATGTAGGCCTAAATGTAAACTGATGAACTTATTTTGGGACATTCCATAGATTTTAAAATCTCTTAAGTTAAAAGTAATTTCTTTAAAAACGACTGAGCAAATAACTCAATTGCATTTTGAGTATATTGTAAAGAACCACATTAGAGAGGGCATTAAAAACTCAAACTTCTATGATTACAATTTATATCATCTTTGCCACTTACAGCGAACAAATCTGCTGAGTAGGCCTAGTTAAACCATATCTGACAACATCATGTGCTACTTTTAATGATCATTTCTCAAAGTAATTTCATTACCGTAATTCATAAGGGCCTCAGTAATTCTTCTTAAGCTGTTGGTAAAAAAGATATTTTTATTTTAAAGTGTCAATGATTTATTTTATGGTAAACATTTAAGACATCAAATAAATTTAGATGAAGCTACTTTCTAGAGATTTTTCTACTTTGAGATACAAGTCTCGTCTTGTCCATTGCTAAAGCTGTCCGAGAGGATACAGAGAAGAGTATATACCAGGATGGAGTAATGAATCAGATGACTTTTACAAAGAGTTAAATGCCACGATAAACTTTAACACAGCTAATCTGCTGCTGTACTCTCTAGACAGTGCCAAGAGAGAAAAGGGTTAAAAACTGTTGAAGTATAAAAAAATCATTTAATAGGACAGATACGTCTAAAGACTTATTATAAATATTTTGGGCAGCTTAAGGCAGTTGCAATTTGTCAAATTTGCTCAGTAATTACTTTACAATAAAATCATTTACATAAATATATCCAAATTAATCTAAAACAAAAACTAAATGGCCATTACAAAGATGTACTTCTAAAGATTATGTTTAAGTCAGACTCTAAAAATTCAGTGATAGAATAATACGGATTATGAGTAGCCAGTTATAGATTACATTTTTGAATTTATTATGTGGTGTGGTCCACGATAATAACTTTACACACAGCAGAAGAAAAGCGTGGCCATTTTAAAGGAAACTCTCTACTAGTAAATCTCCAAATCTAAGAGAAATGCTTCAGCCGAAGGCTTCCAATATAGCAAAACGACTAACCATTGTCAGCTTAACATTGTGCATAAGGCCACCATAAATGATTTGCTGCTAACATAGTTTTTCCGCGATATCTTGAGAAATAATTGTCAAAGACCAAAATAGTTTTCAAATTCATGTTCAGCACAAACTACATCAACTTTTTTAAAAAAATGCTGAGAAGTATCGGAGATAAATTGAAAAAAAGTTTTCAAAAATTAGAATTTTTAATTTTTTTTTTTTGTTGCATAAAACATTATTTCCATTTTAACACAAATTAAGTGTTTTCTCGTAAAATATAAACGTGATTTTACTCACTGGTACGTAAAACTTACATAGCATTCACACATAACAACAATATTTATTTATAAGACGCCGATCGTCAAGATATGGGTGAATATGGATTTTGAATGAGTGTGGTGAGTGTAGATGAGCGAATGTAGTCATTGTTACAAACTAAGGCCGACTATTCCTTAGAAAGTGTCATTAATTAGTAGCCCAATGATAAATGAACAGCCGGTGGTTATCTGACCTAGGCTATATAACAAAATATAACAGATTCAATTATTTCTAGGTTATTTTAACTAAAAAAATTAGGCTAGCTTCCCTAGAAAGTGAGCAATACTAAACTCCCAAAAGACCACTGCCATTTTTTGCACTTTGCAAGCTTTTTTTGTAAAAATCATAAAAAATACTAAAAATGCTTCAAATTTTAGCATATTGTTTTTTTTTCTCAAGAACTGTAATTTATTTATTTATTTACGGAAAACTCCATTTTACAAAAATATACAATAAAATAATGGTAGACAAAGTGAATAGATATTATCGTAGTCATTATGTCCAAGACTAGCATTATGATCAGAAATAGTAATTGAAAAGATATTAAATACAATTAAGATTCATGATTGATAACAATAATAAGGGCAACAACAAACATGACATAAACTATTAGTAAAACTCAATAATAACAACTTTTGACTAACCAAAATAACAAGCAATATACAGAATTCATTTTGAATAATTACTATAACAGTTAGAATAATACGTTGCTCTATTTATTCTCTATTTATGCTATATGGAAACCACCTCCCGAAGACTTATGACTAGTGATGGGGGAACGGTCTTTGCGAAATATATTATAATTTTATAGTCCCAACTCTTCATTAGAAATGTGTTCATTGAGGTTGGTTTCGGTAAAAATAAGAATGTCATAAACACAAGTGACTTTCGCCTCACGCAGTTCATGCAGCTTTGAGCGCAACCCATTTACATTTTGATAATAAATGGAGAGGCAGTTGCGCCGGCCACGATTTAGTTTTTTGGAGTGATTTTGGGAATGCCATTGCGGTACCTAATTGTAAGATTAGATTCCCGCCATCTGTTCTTCTTTTAAGCTCATCTCTGAGGTCATTCAGGTACTGTCTTTCAGAAGGTGTTCTGTCAAGAGAAATATTAATGTTGGATAACTCACCATCCAAGACATCTTTATTGAAGTTTTTCATGAGTTCCGAGACATCACTTGAGTTGTCCAGAATTAATTTGAGTGGTCTAGGTTTTTTTGAAGCAGTGCCTCCTAGTCGTTGAGTTTTAAACGAACGAGAAACAGCGGAGGGACAAAATTTCTCAATCAGACTGGAGGCCAAGTCATTGTCTTGCTTGATTCTTGTTGCCACTGTCTTGCTATCACTTTCTGGTACTCCATGGACAAGAACATTGCGGGCACGACGACTGCGGTCCGCTGACTCCTCTAAAATTGCTTCAACTGTCATGGAGTCGGGTCTGCTTGAGCGTAGGGAACCGACCTCCTTTTCAATTGATTCCATCCGTTTCTCAATATATGAAATTCGTGGTTCAAAGGTGGAGATAGCGGCATTGATTGCAGCCATATCATCCTTGATGACAGAGATGTCCGTTGGCATACCAGAGAGCCCATCAATTCTTTTCAAAATTTCTCCCATTTGCGAGAGCATCAAGGAGGTGGGGTGTTGGTCTGGCAAGATGCAATCAGCACGCCCGCAATGCCATTTACGGTGGCTATTAATAGCAAATTTATTATATTCAGTATCAGTGACACCGGCGCAGCCTGCATGAAACCATCGATCACAGTGATGGTCACACTGTATGCGTTTTTCTGTATCAAACACTTTCCTTACGCAAATGGCACATATATATCTATCTGTGAAAAAGGACATCTTGCACAGCGATCTCAAGTCTTCAAGTCGCACTTCTAATTATTTACGGCAGTCAGGAAATGTTTAATGTTTTCAAATGTAAATATTGGTATTTTTAGGTTAAGCAATTAAATTTCAAGTTATTACTAATAAATTTAAATTATTTTATAAAAACCTATTTTGATTTTTTGAAGATTATGTCTAAATTTTACTGAAAGTTAAAAAAATCCACTAATTTATCAATTAATTAACAAAATTTCAAATAAACTGTAGAGAAATCTGAATATAGTTTTTCAAGCAAATAGTATCAGCTGTAAACTATCACCTGTTATCATTCACATACTACTATCAAAACTCACATACCAGTTTAGTAAATAATTATTATCATGAAAAAAATGGAAAAGCTTGTAAATATTGAACAAAAATTATAACTTTGAATCCTAATTAGAGGTACTAAAACAATTTTGTAAATAATTCCAAGATAGCCAAATTGTTTATAATTTAGTGGACTATAATAATATGTTGTTAAATTAAGATAAACTACAATTTTATTTTTTTGAGAAATTTTTTGTTTTCATAAAACGCAAAAATGACAAAATTCGCAAAGTCACAGTATAATCATTATAAGTAATCAAATAGTACATGTAAAAATTCCACTGTACGTGTGTGGGTGAGCGGGTGGGTCAATGCCATTGTACGTGTGTGGGTGAGCGGGTGGGTCAATACCACTGTACGTGTATGGGTGGGCGGGTGGGTCAATACCATTGTACGTGGATGGGTGGGCTGGTGGGTCAATACCACTGTACATGTACGTGTGGGCTGGTGGGTCAATAACACTGTACGTGTATGGAAGGGCGGGTGGGTCAATACCACTGTACGTGTATGGATGGGCAGGTGGGTCAATACTACCGTACGTTTATGAGTGGACAGGAGGGTTATCACCACCATACGTGTATGGGTTACGGTGTCAATGCCGTAACAGGTAGTGACGGTAGTCTCACAATGGTATGAACCCACCCGCCCACCCATACACGTACAGTCATCCGCACACAAGATATTACATTTGGATCTATATTACTGAATATGAATATCGATCCAAACGGTAACTCCGTCCCCATACACGTACAGTGGTATTGACCCTCACGCCAACCCATACACGTACAGTGGCATTGACCCACCCGCTCACCCATCCACGTACAGTGGTATTAACCCTGTAAATAAAAACCCTGTAAGTAAAAAAAATGACACCCCATACACGTACACAGGTATTGACACACCCGCCCACCCATCCACGTACAGAGGTATTGACCCACCCGCCCACCCATACACGTACAGTAATATTAACCCACCCGCCCACCCATACACGTACAGTGGTATTGACCCACCCGCCCACTCATACACGTACAGTGGTATTAACCCACCCGCCCACCCATACACGTACAGAGGTATTGACCCACCCGCCCACTCATACACGTACAGTGGTATTGACCCACCCGCCCACCCATACACGTACAGAGGTATTGACACACCCGCCCACCAATACACGTACAGAGGTACTGACCCACCCGCCCACCCATACACGTACAGTAGTATTAAAAAATCAGCATTGATTAGACAAGAAAAAGTTGTTCATGAAAAACTGTCATATTTTATCCTAAAACTTATTTTTTTGTTTATTGAGAAAAATAAACATGTTACCATGGAAACTAAAAATTACCATGAAAAATTACATAACAATTCTAAAATAAGGGGTATGTATAGTTTGTTGCTACGTTTACTATATTAGTTCTATCTTTTATCTACCAGAAAATATAAAACATATGAAAATATTCCTAAAAGTATAAAACTTATAACACCATAAGTCAACGTGTGCAAATTGTGTAACCACACTTGAAAAATTGTGAACATTGTAATCATAATACAATTTTTTGGGGATTTTTCTTTGAACTATAACTTGACAGATGACATATTTCTGAATATAAATATACAATAATTAGTAGATTACAGCCAAAAATAAAGTTTTAGCAACAACTTTATAAACAGCATAAATTATGCTTAAATTCCTCGCTTGTGGAAAACACAAAAAAAATACCCAGTGCAGCAATTTGTATAGGTGGATAGAATATTTCATTCTCTGTAGACTGACATTTACTACACCTTATTTCTTTTTCTGTTTATTCTTCAGTCATGTGACAAACATCAGTCATTTTTCCCGCTCCCGACCTCCGCCAGGCAGAAATTGAGTGGAAGTTGCACGTTTTCATTTATTTCCTACATTTATAAAATTGCATTAAAAATCTGAAATATATAGAACAGAACATTCTGCGTCGATTGGTACCACGTTTTTCATGTTTGCTTGATCATAAGTATATGTTATATTGAGTTTAACCTAGAGCATATCATATGCTCTACCTCGCTTTTGATAAAAAGTGTAAACAAGGGTATACAAAAACATTTTTGGTAAAACACCCAAAGCACTTACATCATTGTTGGATAGAGCATTTTATTCTCTGCAGACTGACATTGAGTATGTCTGATTCCGACCATTGGTTCTCGTGCAGTCATTCGACAAAGATGACTGCCAATGACTGACAAAGGGGCCATTTTCCCCCCTCTAGACAGGCCAGGCAGGAAGTGAGCGTATTTATAACATTTTACTACATTAATAAAATTGCATAAAAGAATTATTAAAAATCTGAAATATATAGAACATAACATTCAGCGTTGATTGGTACCAAGTTTGTCGTGACTGCTTGATGATAAATGTATATTATATTGAGTTTAACACAGGAGCATATGATATGCTCTACTTCACGATGGCATAGGCGTTTGATACAACATATGATATGCTCTACTTCACAGTCTAGGGTTAAAGTTATAAAAGCAGCCACCAATATTAGAACTTACTTGTTTGGTCATGTTTCTGAAAGGTAACGCTCCCAATATAACTGTATCATCAATTCTATCATACCAATTCCTATTAGAGACTTTTTCCATAACGACATTGTAAAACAGTGAAGGATAAAACGATATCCTGGCAAGCATAACTAAATTATCAAAAATTAAATATCAGGATAAATAGTAACAAATATTAGGCCTATCCTCTAAGGTAAAAAATAATCTTAACTATAAATGAAACTAATTTTTGTTAGAATATAGGGCCAAGGATAGTTATCTATTCAAGAAACTTATAAAGGTACAGACTTATTTATATGTAATTTTAAGTCCCGTCATACACTTAAACACTAACACAGCTAATTTGGTAAACACTAATAATATCAAAGAACGTTTTCACTACTATTTACTTTACTTTTATTAATTGAGGTTACTTTCTAAATTACTGTTCAAGACGAATTTTACGGTTATACACCTGACATCTGACTTGTGAAAGTATCAACAAATCTAATTCTTAAGCCACAGCCACAGTGATTAGGATTGGGTAAGGCAATGTGGTAAGGTCATAGAGTAAATCATCTGTGGATGATGTATGAAAAAAGTAGATTTTTTTGTAACCTAGACAGATAATTCAATGTTATCTAAAACACAGTTCTGATACGAAAATTAATTCATTATTATGAATTAATTTATGTTGACACATTATTGTAAGTTTATGATGAAAATGTTACCTTTTGCTTAATATTATTTTAGTATCGCTTTGCTGATTTCTCTCTATTACGTATCGGTCCATATTGGTAGACGGGTGAATGAGGGCGTGAGAAATAATACACATAAGTAAAACTGAATTACATCATTGGACACGGGAGCCAGTATGCACGAAGGTCAGGACTCGTCTGAGGGCCGTGAGCGGTGACTGAAGGTATGTAAAGTTGGATGGTAAGGCTAGAGGTGGTTTGATCCACGGTGTCCAATGGGGTGCGTTTATTAGACATCACGCAATGTTACGTTATATCGTACGATACACAATATTAAAACTGGATATAGAATAACATAATACACTATCAATATATGACACTCTCGTCGGTAATTAGTGGTAATCTGATATCTCAACTTTAGTTTGTCCTCTCTCTCTTGGGAAAGCCCTCACAAGAATTCCTACCGTAGGAGTGTCCGAAGTGTAAAAAAAAGCACTTGCAACTATTAATACCAGCAAAGGTTGCGATACGGAAAAATCTTGAAACTTTCCGTCACTATTTGAGGCAAGAATCATGGAGCAGATCAAGTCCAATCCATGTATTCTAAGACTAAGGATTTAGATTCTTCTCACCCTCAGCTTTGTTATTATAGGCACTTAACACGCATTTACAGAAAGGCAATCCGTCAATCAAAGTCAAATTCTGTTCTTGGCAAAATATGAAACTCATCCAATAAATCGAAGATAGTCATTTGGAAAATTATTAACGAAATAAAGCCAAGGAAAAAATACTGATAATATTGAACAAAAAATGTGATTTAATTCAAAATCCTGTTGAAGTTGATTAATAATTTTCAATTCATTTTATTCCTAAATTGCCCTGGGTCTAAATCCTCAAAAAATAACAATTCTTCAGGCCTTTTATCTGTACTAACAGATTAGTACAAATCTGTGCCCACTTTTCCTGTTTAAGACGTCGGTGGCAAAGGTTGCACATAAGATCATGTCCCTAAAACCAAAATCTTCTTCTGGTTCTAATGAAGTTTTGACTAGGCTTCTAATAGGTGTATGTGATTTGGTTTCTGAACTTGTATCATACCTCATTAACATTTCCTTTTCCCTACGTAATTACTCTCTTGCATTGAAACACTTAATGGTCAAACCTCTTTTCAAGGAGGGTAAAAGAGATTACTGTAATGATTACAGCCCATATCCTTAACCTCCAAAGACTTTGAAGGAGTATTTCTGTTCAGGCTCTCTAACTGTATTGAGAAACATTCAGTTCTGTCCTCCAGTCAATTTGGATTTGTCAAGGTGTAAATCACTTATGAATTTGTAGTTACCTTTGCGGTAGAACTCAGGTGGTCAAACTCCGTTTATTGACTCATTTGGTTCTTTAAAATGGGCGCAGTCGTCAATAGAAATCATCACCAAAGGCGATCCCTAGGGTTCAGTGTTTGGACTAATCCTCTTTTTACTTTTAATCAATGGCCTTCCGGAAATCGTTACATATGTCTTTTTGCTGATGATACATTACTCAGCGTATCTGCACGTAGTCGTCAATATCTTGAGATTAAAGTATATGAGGAGACCAGCGCTTTGCTACAATGTTTTGAGGAAAATCGTTTGTTGCTGAATGCCTCAAAGACACAAAAGTTGACTTTCAGATAAGTAACTTGAGAAAACCGGATGATAACACATCTTTAGTTGGTGAAATTGAAATCGAACCATATGCAATGAAATTTCCCGGAATACACGTTGACAGGAATTTGAACTTCAGCACACACATAGATATAATCTATGTAGACTTAGTTCTGGAATTTTTGTGTTGAGGAGCCTTTCCAAATTTTCAGACAAAGACGTTCTCTTAACAGCTTACTACGGCCTAATTAATCCTTTTTTAACGTATGCTGTCACAATATGGGGGCATAAATGCGTTATAACTGCATTTGATTTCAAACTCCAGAAACGAGCTATCCGAGCTATTTTCAAAAAGCCACGCAGATTCTCTTGCAAATCTCTTTTTCATAACAAAAACACCCTAACTTTCCCATCTGTTTACATTATAGCTACTCTCTTATTCGCAAATAAAAATATTAGTCCCTTTAAAAAAAGAATCTTAAAATCATCCGTACAACATCCTTAAAAACAACAAAATTCCCATACCTTTTCATAGAATTGCCTTTAAAAAAATCTATCTTACAACGGAATCAAGCTCTTCAACTCACTGCCGAACTACTTTAAGATTTAAAGCGACGGAAAACGTTTCGGTAATAAGGTCAAAGCATTCCTTAATAAAAGGTGTTGCATCTTACAGTGTCAGGGAATGCATGTCGGGCCCGACAGTTTAGTATCATTTAACCTTAATGTAGTAAATCTTAAGTTATTTTATTTTAATTCCAGTAAGTAACAATTGTGACGAGTCACCTCCTCATTCAGTCAGAATAACAATTAATTAATAATACTTTTTCAGCAAAGTTCTTTAACGATTTATTAAAGTGTTTTAATGGATTACGTTAAACATATATTTCTCAAAATTGTATCTTAGCAACAACGTGGGCTACTCAGTCCACTGCGGAAGCTAAGGTCATTTCCCTGACTGCATTGTCATCACCGTGCCGATCGTATGATCCGATGGGACCAATCACCGATCGCCATGTGACCGCATAGAGGTGGCCAGGAGGGGTAAATAGTAATTATCAGATTACTATTTATCTGGCTCTTGGCTAATAGTAATTATCATATATGTTTAGGTTACCGCAGTTAGACGATACGGGTCGTTGGAATTTTGTTCGTTTTACAACCTAACATTATGTGGATGGTATTATGCATCACTAGACCAAGCGCCAAAAAGTAGTTCTGAGATAATTAACCTCAAAGTTTCTGATCAATAAAAAACCTGTTTCTTGTTCTACTGTCCCAATTTTTTATAAAAAGGAAGAGTTACTCTTATTTAACTTTGTTGTTAAAGCTCAACTTCCTAGTGTTTTTAATAAGACTAAAATTAAATAAAATGGCCAATAGTCTACTTATGCATAATTTTTAAATTGTATGATTTTGTTATGCATCATTAGACTAACTGACTTTTAAGTCTTTTGGTCTTGTTATGCATAACTAAACACTGCATTAGGCCTACTATTATAATTATTAAGCATCAGTAAACTACATGCATATTTAAAGACTTTAAGGACAAAATATAATTAATTACTAGGCTACCTCACTTTATTAGGATACAAATTGAAATGGCAAATTTCTAATTAGTTATCAAAGCTGAAAATTTGTTTAAAAAGGATCAAGGCTAAACAATTTTCACCTATGTAGTCTGCTAAAGGCATATAATAAATTAGTTGGTTATTATTTATGTCAAGGGTTTATTATGTAAATAATAATTTTGTTGTATTTGACAATAACTGAACTGAGATAAAAGTCACAATAGGTACTAAAATAATTTACTGAAATGTTTTCCTCTAGTTCAAAATGTTGTTTATTAATGAAACACAATACTTACGGGTAAATAATGACATAGGCCTACAGTATACCCTTCAATTGAAAACAATTAAAATAACAAAAAACTAAAATAAAATGTCATTATTCAACTTCAACTTCAAAGTCAAGTTGTCCATTAAACCCATCGATGTCATCTTCCACATCATTATCGCTGAACAAGGACCGAAACACAGGTCTTGCATCTTTTGGGATTAACGGCAGAAAAGACTTCAAGTCTTCAAGTTTAGGTTTTGAAATTGGCTTTCCTCCTGGCCAAAGTGGAACTAAGTAATCACTCAATCGAAGTGGTTGACTGGAAGGTCTTCCTTTCTTTTCCAGCTTTTGAATGCTTAATTCAACTGCAGTGTCCTGTTCAAAATAACTTTTCATGAAAATGCTAAGAGGAGTGTCTTTTCTTATTTCGAGCTCTCTAGTTTCCAGCCAGTTTACTTTGCATTTATTTGTGTCAATTTTCCGGTTCGTGACTTGTTTTTCAAGAGTTTGTGTTCCAAAGAATTCTTTTTTTTCCATTCTGTGAACAACCAAAGCATTCTTCTTTTGACTAATTTTCATGACATTCATGTAGTCTTCCACGGTGTACAATCGTTGCTGAAACTTCAGCGCACACTCTATGTCCCCAAAATCACTGTCGTTGGGCAAAAAACTGTGCCCTGGGAAAAGATACCGCAAAGTAATCTGTTCTAGTGTGGGGTGATTTTCCAAAACAGTTTTAAGCATTAAAACTATTTTAATATTACGATTTTGGCCACCGCAAGAGTCCGACCAAAGAATCAGTCTCTTCGCAGAAGTTACATTCTCTTCGATATGTTTCTTGAGACAGCTGCCAACCTCCTGAGCACCGCGACCAGCTTCGCCCTCGACCCAGACATAGCAGTGACCCTTGTCATTCTTTCCACTGTGAATTCCAAGATTGTACACACACAATTGACGCTTGTAATATACTATATTGGTAGGAATTTTAGGCAGAGGCAACGTTTTCTGTAAATCGAAACAAAATGTTTCGACATCAGGTTGATTCTTGGCTGTAAGCATGTCTTCCTTCCTCTTATCTTGAGCCTTTTCTGCATTTTCCAAATGTAAATCTTTTTCTACTTTCAAAGTTTGCAGCTTTACGTTATCTACACAATGTTTTATTTCTACTTCTAAACGATCGCAAAGATTGCATGTATCTTTCTTCAGTTTCTTTCTACGAAGGTTGAATTTGGTCAAAAAGATTTTCTTATAAGATGACAAACTTACAGGATTATTTACTTCTGCAGAGTACAATTGGTGCATTTTTTCTACTGTCGTATCTTCTGTAAGAAATTCCCTTTCTGTATTTGCTCTTCTATAATGTGACTTATATTTGGGGAATTTTTGTATGTGCCCGATTACTTCTTTCACTCGAGAATCATCAATTTTATTTTTTCCACCACTGACGCTACGACAATCGCGAACTCCTTCTGAGCGCTTCATACTTTTCAGAGCACTATTTACTTTGCAAGTGGATATTCTTAAAGTCTGCAAAAAAAAAGTTTTACATACAATCATTCCACAAATTTTGTACAACCTACTACATTTTCTTTTGTTTGATGTTTTCACTCTTTTTCGTTTTATGTCTAACTCCTGAACCATAGAGCAAATCAATGCACGCTGAGCATCATGCGAATCAACACTATAAAACTTGTCAAATTCCTTTTTGGCATTTTCCTCACTAACTCTTTCCAAACATTTACACGGGCAAATGTAACGCCGGAAATCTTTGGATTCTTTGAACACATTTCTTTGTGTAAAATAATCCTTGTTTTGGATGCACAGTCTTTTTCTAGTTTCTCGGTTTTGGTTTTCATACTTAAGTTTTCTTCCTCTTTTTGGCCGTCCTTCCAGTACCGGTAATCGATTTTCACCTATTTCATGGTTGGTGTTTTCCACATCTTCAACTGTATCAGGGTTGGTATTTTCCACATCTTCAACTGTTTCAGGGATGGTATTTTCCACATCATCACTTGAAGGCTGTTGTAGAATGTCTTCTGCTTGGTCACTGCTAGGCCTGCCACATTCATTTTCATAAAAAGTCAAATTAGAGAATGGCTCATCATCGATTTCCTTACCCACCACTACACCTGCATTCAAACCATTGCTAATGTGTGTTAAATTATTATGATAAGTACTTGTCTTAAGTGGTGTGGAGTGCAACTGCTCAGAAGGCAGTTCAATAATTTCACAGTTTTTTTCTTGATCGTCAAAGCAATAACTGTGTTCAGTATCTGTTTGATTGGTAAATAAACCTAATTCTTCTGAATTATTGGCATCAACTGTAGGGATAGACTCATCAAAAAAAGTTCTCGGCAAATCTAGTGATGTGTCATTAAACGACGATGAAAATATGTTACCTGGTGACTCCAAGTTAACAGGTACTAACTCTGTAAGATCCACATCCGTTGGGAGTAGCGGATCTGTAGGCCTACTTATAATGTCTGAGCTTGAAGACGAACAGCTACCATTAGTTTGTATACACTCCAATATCGGTACTTGAGAAGATAGGCTGCGATTCTCTTCAGTCAGGAAACATGTATCTTCTTTCTGAAACAACAAAATAGGCTATAGGTTAAAGTTTCACGCAAATAGGGGTTCGGTTTCATAAGCAGTTCAAGTAACTTACATTTAATTTTATCAATATTTTTTTATTTCGATAGGCTTACTAGGCCTACCAATATGTTACAGTTGATACATTGTATGGAGTCTACACTCGATATAACGGTTGTGATAGGTTTTCCAGCAATAACCTAACCTATAATCGCTGCAGCATATTGTGTAAGTTGGCACTCGCAAAGCAACAACATTTCACCGCTGGAGGTTGCTCTCAAACTTGTAAGCCTACTTGTAGGGAAAATGTCAAAATAAAATATTTATAAAAATACCTAGGCTATAATTATAAAATACTTTAACCCCATTCGGTTATAATATCAATAGTATCAAAGTAAAAAAGTATTGATACATATTACTCAAACTGTTTGTGAAACAAACCCCGAAAATAGGCTTTGGCTTAGGTTAAGGTTGTAGGCTATTTTTCCTTTCAAACATTAATCAGTTACATAGGCCTAGTTTAGTCATCAAGCATTACTAACATTTCATTAAAGGTACAAGTTATAAAAGAAGTCTATTAAAAGTTGTTTTAAAGAAGTTAACATACGAAAGAAACTTGTGATTTCTTACCTTTAGAGCTTGAGATTCAGTTGAAATCCTCGTTACATTTGCAATAATTTGCTTCGTTCTTGTTTTCAAACTATCCATAATTAAATTACAGAGAACAAAATAACAAATAATGGCAACACTCTCATCACAAATATACGCTTACAACAAAACTAGGTTAGTGGTACACAACACATACAGCTGATGTAGTTTGTTTTGTTATGATTGTGAACAGATGTAAACCAGTCATGCCACCTAATACGTTTGGCATCACAAGACCAAAGACCAGTAAAAGGCGCTTGGTCTACTGTTGCAAAACTAAATATGGGATTATGGCTTTTGGTTTTGTTATGCAAAACAGAAAATCAAACATTACTAAAGTGGCACTTAAGTTTTCCAAATATTTCATGGCAACCGTTGCTAGGACAAGGATGGTGATTTTTTTTGTAGGTTAGTTACATTGTTTCTCAATAGAATGCGCAGGAATACTGAATTTTTAAAATTGGCGCTTGGTCTAGTGATGCATAACACCGTCCATGTACTGAATCTATTATTATGGATTGTGGTCCTTGTAAAATAAATACAAGTGACATTTACTAAAAGCCACAGTTGTTATTGCTCCTTCCGTGACAACATGGTGCATCCGTGAGGAAGTATGTAAGGGTCTGTCCCCTTTAATAATTGACATTGATGGCAGCGTATTTATACTACCATGACACAATATTATAGATTACTTTATTTGCACATTTTCAGAATTATCCTATTGTTAATTATAAGCATAGAATGTAATACTGACGCTATCATGCAGTTATTTAAATTATTTGTGGATAAAGAAATTTCTAGTTTGACTCAGTCCCTACATTTATGAAGTACAGTCGACACCTATTGGCTCCCCTTTCACTCTCTATAAAATATCATTCCCCACCGGATTTCCCACGACGTTCTTTAAAAAGAGTTATATCGTTCCAATTCATTCTTGCACAACATGACTACCAAATCTTCATTCTTGGTCTCATTTCAACTTTCAAATACCACAGTTGTATGAACAATAACTAACAAACCGGAAAGAAATTGTGAGTAGAATACAGCAGGCTAAAATTGCATTCAATATAAGAAAGAATCTACTCACAAGAATATTATTAGTCTAGAAGTGAGAAAAAAATCATGAAGCTGATATGACACTTTTTTAAACACAACAACATTATGGGAACAATAGCAGAAGGAGTTATTGAGGGAAGGAATCGCCGGGGACGACCGAGGATGGCGTACATACAGTAGATTACGAATGATGTAGATTCTGCTACTTACACCATAGACCTTCTATGGTATTATAGAAGGTCTATGCTTGCACAGAATACAGAAATTAAGACGAAGGCAGACAGAAGAGATGAATAGCAAGCTACTGCAAACCAACCTAAAGGTTGAGCACTTAAGAAGAAGAACTTGTAAACAGTATTATCTCGTTTGAGGTGAAAAAATACCTTAACCTTCTTATTTGTTAGAAATTTTGATTAATTGATAAAATAACATTTGTAATACATCTTCTCAGTAAATATTTCAGGATTGATCATTACGATTTCCCCTAATAATGAATAACATGTATTGTTTTCGGCAATTTTTTAGTGCAAACATTTTGTATTATTTATAAATGAACTTCTATTAAACTCAGTGAACAACAAAAGGCTTAGGTCAGATGCTAAGGTTATTTGTTAATAATGTATGCTATTTGTGAAATGTTTCATTAAGATGTAAGTATTTTAATGCTCATGAAATTAAAACAAATAGACTACCTAGGGGAAAAGGGTGCAACAATTTAGAAATTGTCATGGGCGTACAATTAGTTATGGGAGACCTTGGTAATTATTGGAAATAACTCATAATGGTTTTTCTATCCTCCCTTACACTCTAAATGTGCACAATTCAACAGTTTCATACCGATGTTAACATCTATTTAAGTTGATTTCATTCTTAAAAATACAGTTTTTAATGAAAATGGAAAATCAGTTTAGTAGGCTATGAGAATGAGAAAATATCGTATGGATTTTTTGTAAATATAGAGTTTTTTTTAATTTGATCGTAATTACAGTTACGGCAAGGATTTGCAATCAGCTCAACTCTGTTGTTGTTAATGTGATGGTTTCAGTGAGATTAGTTTCTGTTAGGATAATTTGGGGATTGGTTATGTTGCGTTTGTGGGTAGTTTGATTGGCTTTTGTTTGGTTAGGTTTTACTTGAGTATGTTAATTTAAAAATTGCAAATGAAACCTTAGAAAACATGCCTAACAACCCCTTTAACGCCGTGAGCGCATGTTACAGTTTTTTCAAAAACTGCCAACATGCGCTGAAAGCGTACTCCCCTTGGTCCCGCTAAAACTGCCGACGTGTTACGGGCGCACACCATGTATTTATTATAATTGTTATTTTATTTGTCAACCGAATGCTTTCAAACTTGAAATTGTGATAGAAGACAATATGGCAATTAGCAAAAAAAATTAGTTAATAAATTAGTTGTCTTGACGTCATAACAGCTGTTTATTTTCAGAGTTTGTCTTCTTTGTTTACTTCTTGTGGTCATTTGTACTAGTGATGGGTCGGTTTCGGTTCGATTCTTTATTGAAATCGGTTCTGAGTACTTTTTGAGAATGTCTCAGAACATTTTTCTAATACCTTTAGACCAGTGAATCAACAAATTATGTGGAATCAGGCAGTAAAAACAGTGCATAGTATTTTGGCAATTTCTCCAATAAAAAGTATAATAAACCCTAAAAATGTATAAAATGACGTATACAATATTTCCAATAACTAGAGAATTTGTAACATTTTAATTTTTCTCAGGGCATGATTGTTTACATTTTTTGAGGAAGTATTTATTTTAAATTTAAAAAGTATACAATTTAGCTGAATGCTAAAATTGGTATGCAAATGAAATTTACCTTGAGGAAATTACAAAACCTATAAGCCCAAAGAAAATTATAAATAACCTGCAATTTTATTTCTGGTTTAGTAATATAACTTATTAAAAAATAAATCAACAATTTATTTAAATTACCACAGCTACATTTAAGAGGTTGAAGTAATTGTAGTACATTAAAAATTAACAGCAAAAACAAATAATAATATAGTTAATTAAAAAAAATATATTTTTATTAACTATTGAGTTAGTTGAAATAAAAAACTATTCTATTAACTACGGTATTGGTTCTTTTCTCAATTGGCGATAATACTGAATTAAGAAAATGTAAATGCTACTCACATTCATAAAAAAACCATACAACCAATAATACCATAAATGTTTTTAGAAATTACAGTAGGCCTATACATTTTGTTTTAAATTTAAGAAATAATAAACTATTTTGGGTCAGTAAATGTTAAGTCAATTCAATTTAAAACATTAATCCTTTAAGACTTTGTAAAAGGAAAAAAATAATTAAAATAAAATTTAACTATTTTAAAATAAAAACGCTAAAGACTCATTTTGTTTAGTTTTGACAAAATATGTATCTTAAAAATTTATTTTTCAATCCAATTACCTAGATTTGTTATGCATTTTTTTTCATTGTTTAAAACAAGCCTAAATAAGTTAAATAAACTCTAATGGGTGATGTGAATAAAAAGTAGAAAATTCTTTTTCGACGAATATTCTTCATTTTGAGTGAATAAAAACGAAGTAAATTCTACGTGGTAGAAAATACTTCTTTTTATCGGGATGGGGTAGTATTTTCTCCAATTTTGTGTAAATAAAAGGTAGAATTTTCTACCCATCTGTAGAATATTCTTCATTTTTATGGAGTGTGGTTTAGGCCAGACTTCACTTCCATGTCACTCGGCAGCATAGCGATGTTCATGCAAGTTCATGAGCAAAAGGTATATCGTGAGCGGCGGCAGGTCAATGGCAAACAGCTATTACGGTTTGAAGATCAAAGTATTGATTTTTTAACTAATGAATTTTTAATTGATAGTGACGAGACACGTGGTGGAGCTATTCCACCCAGAACCAAAATGGAAAATATTGGTTATTACAGTAGACTAATTATTACAGTACAGCTTAGCTTGTTTGTGCTAGTATTGATTTTTGATATTTCGTTGTAATAGTATTTTCAGAACTATACTAATAACAATGTTTTGTATAGCAATGTTGTTTGTGAAAGTAAGTTTTGTTTTTAATTGTCCCTATACATAGTCCACAAAAGGCTAATTATCACCGGATACAGATTAACATATTGTACATGAATACATAGACTATACACACACCAGACATGTATACGCTCACCAACACGGTTCCATCTAACACGCATATACACCACACAAACCTAACATATAGGTTTTTTTCTGTGGTAAGGATTAGGTTAGAGGTGTTAATTTATTTTTAAAAAATCTCATATTAAAAAAGATTGTGCTTGTAGCTGCATCTGTTGATTGTTTTTTTTTTAAATTTGCCAACAAAATCTTCTCTGTTTCTATCTTTATCTGTTGTAATTGCATTTGCTGCAATAACACAGCTCGCTTGATTTGTGTAGTAGACATCCTTTGTTTCCACTGATTCGCACTCCAGTAGCCGCTTACTTCCTTTTCTTAAAGCTGTTTTTGGCTTTATTAAGGATGTTTGTGCGTTTGGCGCCATTTTTGTTATAGAATGTCGTACTTCGTCCACTTCCATTTGGCCTATGTTACTTGAAGAGGCAGAGTTTTCATTTTGTATATACATTAACACTTCCTGGGACCTTCGTAAACAATGGATTTTCTTTGTGATGGAGTAGTGCCAGAAAGTCTTTTTCCCAATCAGTAAGCTAGATTTTTTGTTACCAGTCGTATTTTTATCGGCCTTTTTCTTAATTTTTGTTTTCATATTATTAAACATTTTCAACAGTTGTGCCGGATTGGTAGTTTTTTCTACAGTTTGCAAATACTCCTCAGAAATACACTCCTATACCTTTTTCTTTCATGCAACTCCACTCGGAATTTTTTACTTATCAATCACTATTGGGTTTTCTCCTAAAAGACACACGAACAGTGCTCGATTCACAACATTCTTATCGAACTCTAAATCAGCGGCTTTGACACTGGAGGACATCGCAGATGTTCAAAGCCAAAGATAACAGTGCAGCGAACGCAGACAGGGACAGGACAAACGGATGACGGCGGGATGAGTGAACGAGCGTGTTCTCAAAGCCTAAGGTTGTTAGAGGGGAGAGTGCCTGTCGCAAAGGCAAACTCCAGGGAAGAACTTTCCAGTATAGTAAATTCTCTAGATTTCTGGATGGGCCGAAGTATTTTCTACCAAGTAGTAGTATGTTATTATTCACTTCGTTTAGAGAAAATGCTAATACTTCGTAGTATTTTCTTCGAGAATGTTCTACTTTTTATTCACATCACCCAATATCTTAAGGTCATCATAAAAACCTTTTGTTTTTCAAAATACACAATAAAACTAGAAGTATAATTAATTTCGGAATGTTAGCAGAGTTGTAAACAGAATGTAATGTTTCCACAAGATGTTTTTTATTTGGCAGGAAGTGATAAGAAAGAGTCACGATAACAAGAGTGGAGCTCAAGAGGAAAACGACTGGACTCTTGAACAAAAACTGAATGGCTTTAATTCACTGCCTTTGCCTGTGAATTCCTATTCATTAATGTTATCTGCCTCTTTTCACGTGCTGATAAGGAAGTGGCCAGACTATGGACGAATATTTCTGACTTAAATATTATGTTAATCTCGTGGCCAAATCACGTACTCATAAGGATGTGGCCTTCTACGGCAGATATTTTCTGACATAGCTATATTGTTTATCTCGAGGCCGGATATTGTCGATTGATTGTTCTGTTTATCAGCACTTTTCACACCTGAAACATATCCGATAAGAACACTATCTCCCCATTTACGTGGTTTTCGTTTTTCTGGAACCAGAACCGCAGATCCGAGATTTTCCCCTCGGTTCCGCCGTTTTTTTGTCTAGAACCGAGAACTGACTTCAGGGACCGGTCCATCCCTAATTTGTACTATGCTATAAGTCAGTAAGTCATTTATTTAGTTAAAGTGACAATACAACATTGCATTAACTAAGTCAATATTTATAGTTCTTAGTATTTATAAGTCTTACAAACCAAAGATAAAATAAAATATTTTAGTAGTATAAATGGAATGTATACTATTTCATACTATTTACAATTTAAAACTAAAAAATATAAATCTAACCTGCACAACATGTGCTGAGTTATGTTCATTGAACCGCCAGCAAGAAATTCATGAACACTGTAGTAAGATCTTTTATTTTATGGCTCTGAACTTATTTTTGAATATTTAAAGGGTTGACTCCAACTTGAATTCAAGAGGTAACATATTTAAAAATCTTTACATATAAAAAAGGTGATTTTTGAAAAAAGACGTGCGGTGGTGAGGAACTTTCAAATGTGTAATGTTTCGGAGAGAGTGGTTATGGGCTGATGAAATTGGGCTAGAAAATGATAAAAGGTTCTCCTTGACAATATTCAGCAAGATAATGTGTACATCGAGGGGAAATGTCAATAGGTTATTGACACAAAATATTTCTCTGCAGGATTGTTGTCTTTGGAGACCAAATATTGCCATAACAGCGTGTTTCTGGTGACGGAAAAGGAACAAGGTCCTTGAGGTTTTGGCTCCCCAAATTGATACGGCATAGTTTAAATGAGAGTAAACTACACCGTAGTAGGCTTCTGCATTACCTCCTCCAAATCAAGCTATCCGGCAAAGCTAGATAGGCGGCACAGGAGGAAAATTCCTGAGCTAACCCGACCGCATATGACTTCAACATGAGAATGAAAATTAAGTGCAGCATCCAGATGAAGACCTAGAAATTGTACAGATTGAGCAGCTCCTATCTGTTTTTCACCCAGTAAAATATTTATTCGAATGTTATTTTGTGCTCTTTTTGTACTTATGTGAAAATCAAGAATTTTAGTTTTGTCTGTATTAAGTGAAAGTAAGTTTTCGTCAAACCATTGGAGCATATTATTGGCCTCAATGGATCCACGTACCTCCAGATCCTCCATACTAGAGCCAGATACAGATAATGAGTGACATGTCGTCCGCAAAGAGACATAACTCTCCTGATGTTATACTATGTGCCAAATCATTAATAAACAGCAAAATCAGGACGGTGCCGAGGATGGATCCCTGTGGCACTCCACTGACAATGACTTTTCCTCCGAACGATGAGCACATTTATAACCATAATTATCCGTAGCAGTTATTTCCACATATTGCTTACGATTTTTTAGTTAGGAATTGAAATAATCTTGGGCCAATCCTCTAATTCTGTACATAGATAATTTCTTCAGCAACAAGTTTACATTACCGAACGCCCTGCTCAAATCGAAGAAAACTCTCAAGTTACACAGTTTTGAGTCAAGACATCTAGTAATGTTATATGTAAGAGTGAACATGGCATGTACTGTTGTTTTGTGTTTTACAAAAGCAAACTGATTTTTGAAAAAAACATTCTTTTTCCAGGAAGTCACAGAGTCTGGTGAGGACTGCTTTTTCAAGCACCTTTAATATTTTTGATAGAATGGAAATCGACCTAAAGTTATTACATGAATTTTCACCTTTATTCTTTTTTATAGGTTTAATGATTGCTAGTTTCAGGGCTGTCGGACAGCAAGTCAATCGTTTCTTTAAGAGTTATAGAGAATATGCCATCTGATGTTGCTGACTTTTTGCTCGTCAGCCCTTTTGCAATAAGTTCTACTTCTTTTTCTGTCACTGGGCGAAAAAAGAATGAATCAGCTACATCACCACCCACAGCTTTAGGCCTTGACCCAACATCTTTCATTCCACCTACCGTAACAAAAAAAATCATTTAGTGTGTTTGCCATTAACATCGGTTTCCTAATTACTTTACCGCCATCCTTTACTATTCCAGTCAGTTTATGTGTTTACGATTTTCCTCATTTGTTATCATTAATCACTTGCCATATTGTCCTGGTTCTATTCTCAGAAGCATTAATTTTGCATAAGATATGCTCTGATTTGCTATCTCTTATGAGGTTTCTGTAGGTATTTTTTACCTTCAAGTAATATTGCCTCATGAAGTGAGTAGAACAAGGTCTTTAGTGCTAACGTAAAGTTCTTGTTCTCATTGCCTAAGGTTTTGGATTTCAGGGCTCAGTTAAATTTTATTTGTTATTTTCTTTGTTTTAGTTGTAATGAAATGCAGTAGTTGCACTATTGTAATGAAGTGCAGTAGTTGTGAATTGCAGTGAAGGTACGGACTTGTATAGCAGGCCCTTATCAGTATTAAGTGTAGACGCCATGGAGAGCTGCCCGGCTGATAACGACATGTTACTATAATCTGGACTCTGACAAGAAACCTGTTGTATTTGTTGTCTATACTGACCACATTACTCATAAAAGTGGTCAGTCAATTCCGGGTTGTTTCCTTATTGTAACTATGTACTGGTTATGATGGAATAAATTCATTTATTCAGTTTAATCTTTTTTTTCAGGAAACAATATTTTAAAAATGTATCTTAAACTGGAAAATTGCATATTTGTCATCAATATCTATATCTAAGTACATTTCTTTCCAATCCTCATGGCTAAGTAAAGTCCTAAAGACATGCTTGTTGCTGGCTGATGGTTTGCTGTTTTTTAGTTGTGATTTATTACATCTTACATTTAAACTAGTTGTTTTTATTTAGTTTGTATATTATTTTAGTTGTAAATAGTGGTAGTTCTAAGCACTGGTGGTACAAGGACTGTTTGTATCAAAAGTAAAAGGGGAGCTCATGTTTTATGCTTCAGCAAACACAAGTGTCCATCAACTGAATTATTTTGTGAATGTATATATTGTAAATGTTTTTTATAGTGTAACCTTCTATTTATATTGTTTCTATATACTATTTTTATCACTGGAGATAAGATAGAATACAAGTGAAAATTTCTAAAGACACATGCCAACAATTGTAAAATCAAATGTGACGTTTTTACCAATTTGGAAGATTACAAGATCTTTCAAAAATCGTAATATATATTTTTTTGAACTTAAGTGTTTTAATTTTTATGTGTGTACTTACAATCAGATGTTGATTAGGTTATATATTTTAATATTGTGGTTTAGCCTATACAAAAGGTAAGTTTGTTTGTTTAAACTTGAAAAAACATGTTTTTTAATTTTTTTGAAATTTGTTATGTAATTGTTTACAACTTTGGTCAACAACTCAAAATTATATTTTATTTACAACAAGCATATTCTTACAAACAAAACAAGACCCCATTTGCTAATTTCCAATAAAAAATAAGAGAACTATGAGTATTTTAACTAAATATGTCAAAATGGCCTGGCATTCTTCGTACACCCTTTATGACAATGGGTTGGCATTTTTCGCAAGTACCCTAAAAAATAGTCTAGCACCAAAAGGGTTAACAGAATGTTACTTGCCTCACAAATCAAACCTACCTTAACAAAACACCCTTTCCCTTACCCATACTGGCGCTAGCAAGCTAAATATGTTCCGGTGGCAAAACCCAGACATATTCTTGACCAAGACAAAATTCTGCACAATTTGAGTAGCGACTCTTAATACTATTGTTTTATATATATCAAATGTAAAAGGGGAGCTCATGTTTTATGCTTCAGCAAACACAAGTGTCCATCAACTGAATTATTTTGTGAATGTATATATTGTAAATGTTTTTTATAGTGTAACCTTCTATTGATATTGTGTGTATATATATATATATATATTCTGTATGTTAAACATTTACTTTCTTCTGAAAACTACTGCTTTCCCCTTATCATTTTAAGCATTTCCATATTTCGTTTTTTTATGAGAAAAAAACTTGGAAAAATCATATGTCCTCTTTCCAATAATTACCAAGACCTTTCAGCACACTGGAAATGACGCTGAAATGAAAGTTTTTTCGGTACTAATGAACCTTCTAGACGCTTTGCAAATCTTGATATTTTTATTACCAGCGTGTTGCACCACGTGTGTATTTTCTAGAAAAAAATGTTTACTCAGCAGGAAGCTTGTTTTGAAAAAAAAACAGAAAAATCTTATTGCAATTTTTTTTATGGAATGTGTTTCCAAGCAATCCATTCATTACATCAATTTGATGTGGTTTTGAACTCTGACCATGAATTCGAAAACTATTTTGGTCTTTGGTATTTATCAAGATTTCGCGAAAAAAAAAAATACTTTCGTAGCAAATGGCAAAAGCTATGAATAGCCTCAAAAAATTAATTTGCATACATTTCCCAGGGGTCCAGACTCTAACTCAGATTACTAATTTTGTATGAGTATGTATAGTATTAGGATAAGTTAGATTAGGTATAGTAAGTCAAAAGTGCATTTGCTACTGTACGTGTATGGGTGGCGGGTGGGTGAACATCATTGTATGTGTATGGGTGGGTGGGTGGGCGTGTAATAGTAGGTCAACACCACTGTACGTGAATATGAGGGTGGGTGGTTTAATACTAATTATACTTGATTGTTATTAACCGTCAACAAAGCATATGTCTGTAATACTCAACTGCATATACTTATCATAGTATCGTTCCTCGCCTTATGCGCTTGGGTAACGCCTTCCAGCTCGATTTCTTTGGATAGACCAATCAGGCCTTCCGAAGACTGGCTCTCTCCTTTGCATCGGACTTTATTAATGATTAGTTCTGGCATGTATCTATGTCTTTGATTCTGGTTCTACCACTGTTCGTATATGGGTGGTTCGTGTATTAATAACATTCCGTTAAACGATTCATGAACATAAGTCATCGAATAGTTGCAATTTAACTATTCGGTGGAAAGATAGTTATATTGCAAAACCAATTATATATATTTGTGTTTAGTATAAAAAATACAAAAACAATTGAAAATAATAATCTTTTAAAAATTGGATTTCTTACTTTAACAATTTTCTACAAAAATAATTTTTTCAGACTTGAATTTCTGACTCTGTATCTGGCGTTGGCTTTGGAACTACAGTACTTGCAACTCTGTTGACTATCATATTCATAAGACTGTTTATCGTCTGTCAAAAAAAAAAAAAGACATAAAGAAACCATGTTCACTATACTGATAGTAACATAGTTAGACAGCATACTGTTGGTGATGATTTTGTCGTTCCTTAAATCATAATTTAATGCTATTAGATGTTGATAAATAATAGAAAAATTCTTGTCGGTAGTGTTTTGTGGTAAATAAAACTTTATTTTGCTAGTCATTTAATCAATTACATATTTAATACTAACACATTTCTAAGAAAGTAACATTTCCAGCATATCTTTCGCATCATGTGCGTACGATATATATATACATCTTTTTTGTCATGTTCTTACAGGTGATAGGACGTTCCTTCCTAATAGGATTAGATATTTACTTTTGGGCATGTGGCCTCAAAATGTCTAATATGTAGTGTAGGCCTATTACAAAACTTGCCAATCAGCACCATCTATAGTGGATGCAGTAAGATAAGCCTTCCCTAATGATTTAAGATCATCTATCCTTAAATATCATTAAGAATAATTCAATTTTCCTAGTAGGCCTACTAATACATAAACATTTAAAATGTCTCAATATTTAAAATTATAATATTTTTTGTGTTTTGTATTTCATAAAGATTGCAAAACATTTGGACAGCATAAAGAATAAATAATGTTTATTTTAGAACAGTTTCAGTGAAAAACAACAATAGTAACTGTTAAACTTGAACCAAGAAGCAAGTCCAGAAGATTTACAATCCAGGGGATATTCTGGATGAATCTAATACTCATTCTATCCAGAGGGCTGTGAAGCATATTGCTAAAGTTTTCACGTGCATAAAGCACGATGGCGTGCAGTGATCAAGGACCTTTGACAGGCCATCTACTGCTCAAACCCAATTGTGTGAAAAGTCATTAGATAGTACAGCTTTATATATCTATACACTACACACCTGCTTGATCAAACCTTGCAGCTGAGAGCTGAAAAAAGTTCTCCTGTAAAGAGCATTCACCGTTAGGAAACTATCATTATTTTTATTAGTTGCTTTTGATCTGCCTTGAACTTCTGAGATCTCATCCAGTCTCATGAAACTGCCTTCACTACTACATATTTCAACTGTTGGAACAGTGAACTCAGAATATCTTAACCACTTCATTTTGCAAACGTCTTTGTTAAACCATAATTCTAGCTCTAAACGCTTTCTAGCAGTTAGTAGTCTAGCGACGGTGCATAATATTACTATCCATTTTTGAGTAATAAAATCAATAACCATAACTATGTAAAAATGCACTTTTTCACTCGAAACTCACTAGAATTTATGTTTGGTAAAAACTAGAATATGTGTAGGATTTAAAATTTGAACTGTAGGTAAGACGAGATAAGATAAAGAGAGTGGATAAGTAACATTTTTCTATCACATTAACCATATATTTGTCTTTATAAAGGATAATTTTTAGCACATAAATCCTTATCAGTCCTTCATGTCTTAAAAGCATGTGAGTTGTGAAACTTATGTCCAGGAGTTTATAAAGGAATTTGACCAGGAATGGTTAAATCTATTAAATAATTAACACATTGTATTAGGCAAAAAATCATCCAAAAAGTCTTGAACTGATCTAGGATCTTGGAAATTAATTATTTTTACTATGTAAAGTCGGTTTTTGTTTTGTTAAAACAGTAGAGCTCTATACACAGTATTATTTTTCATAACTCATAGTTTGCCGAGCTTGATGAAAGCGTTGTGTATGTGTAATGCAGTCTTTTCTCTGCCATGACATCAGTACTTCCAGGAAGCAGACAAAAATAGACCCAGCATCCCAGTGCCTAGTCTGATCTCCACTGACGAACGTTTGTCACTTACACGTGTTTTTGTTGTGTGCACAGTATTGTTTTTATCATTGATATTTTTAGTTGTTTAAGTGGTTTTATCCCTTAAAATGTTTCCGTAAATACATATTCATTTTTTATTTAGTGAACAGTACTGTAATGTATTACAGTATGGCTTCTTCTGAAGGTTGCTGTAATGTTTGTAGATCTAGGACTAATTAAAAAGGCTTAACTTAAAAAAGGTGAAATAGGAGTAGCATGGCAAAGTTTTTTTAACCTCAGTAAGAGAACTATTTCTGATATCAAATCAAATAAGGATGAAATTCATACATTTTCATATAAATGGACAGTGAAGAGGGATAAAAAAAAAGGAAACTATGAAGAAACCAAAACATGTAAGTTATAGGAATAGTATGGTGTGTACAAAGACGAAGTGAGGGAGACCCTATTTCCATCTCTTAGTTGTGTAAAAAAGCTTTTGAGTTGAATAATAAATTGAATGTCCTTCTTGATTTCAAAGCTAATACAGGAAGGCTTCAAAACTCCAAATCTTGAGAGCTGGAGGTGAAGAGTAATTCATTAATTGGCTGAACAGTTTAAAATTAAATTGTCATGTCTATTGAAGGATAGATACTCTTTAGATTTAGTGTATAATGCTGATGAAACCCAGGCCGAACCGGAAATTACTTCACTATATATCACTAGCCAGTAGGCATGAAAAAATGCCCTTGAATTGAAAGTTAGTAAAGAGAAAATAATAATCATGATTTCCTTAGGCACTCATCAGCTTTCTCTTTTAACTGATAAAGATTAAAAAAACACGATGCTTGAAAAATATTAGTTTTTAATGTCCAAGATTTTGATACAAATATTTTCTATAATATTGTCACCTGCTGTTTATATGGAAATGATTTTGTTTTATGGTAACAGACCAAAGCGTTCACTCGCTATATGAGCATCACCATTGGTGTATGTGTGATCAATTCCACTGTACGTATACGGTCGGGTGGATGGGTCAATACCACTGTACGTGTATGGTTAGGTTGGCGTACCTGCCATTTATCCATTTATTTAGATTTAGTGTATAATGCTGATGAAACCCAGGCCGAACCAAAAATTACTTCCCTATATATCACTAGCCAGTAGGCATGAAAAAATGCCCTTGAATTGAAAGTTAGTAAAGAGAAAATAATAATCATGATTTCCTTAGGCACTCATCAGCTTTCTCTTTTAACTGATAAAGATAAAAAAAACATGATGCTTAAAAAATATTAGTTTTTGATGACTCTGTTCCAAGATTTTGATACAAATATTTTCTATAATATTGTCACCTGCTGTTTATATGGAAATGATTTTGTTTTATGGTAACAGACCAAAGCGTTCACTCGCTATATGAGCATCACCATTGGTGTATGTGTGATCAATTCCACTGTACGTATACGGTCGGGTGGGTGGGTCAATACCACTGTATGTGTATGGTTAGGTTGGTGTACCTGCCATTTATCCATATAACAATATCAGCTGCATGTATAACAAGTGTTATATTCCTTTATGTATGAGGGGAGATTATTAATAAATAGTACAATCATAATAGGGCTTTTGAACTTGTGAGGGACCTCTTGAGCTTGGGGAAGACAAAGGTTGTTTGACATTTACTATCATTAAGTGAAAATTACCATTCACAACGTTTCCATTTGGTAAAACCCAAACCTTTTTCAAGTGCTAAAAACTAAATTACATCTTTTTTTTAGTTTTTAATCAAGATTAAATATAAAAATGTTAAAACACAATTAAATTAATATTCAACCCAATTATTATGAATTAAACAATACAATAATCTTTATTCCTAATAATTGTTGTCTTTTCAGGTTAAAATATAAGTGTAATAGTTAATTAGATTGGATGGTAGTCTCAGTCCTTCCGAGTCACATATATCATTTTTTGTGCATGCTTAATGTTATTTTAAATTAATAGTGTTTTTCAAGTACCATATATTTATTTTATTTATGATTAGTTCATGTAATCTTATTTCAGTCTAATTTGAATATTAATTTAATTGTGTTTTAACATTTTTTCGTTGATATCGTGACCTTGGCAGCACCTAATTGGTTACATTAATTTAACCCTATTAACATTTTTATATTTAGCATAAGTTCATTTTGTTGTACCCCATTCTATGATCTAGGTTAAAATGTAGATAATTATTAATGTAGATAAGTTTATTAGTTTAAGAACGTAGTTTTATAACATGTTTGTGTATATGTAATTTAGTTTTTAGCACTTGAAAAAAGGTTTGGGTTTTACCAAATCGAAACGTCGTGATTGGTAATTTTCACATAATGATGGCAAATGTCCAACAACCTTTGTCTTCCCTATCTGATACTCTATAATTAACAAATTTCAAAAACAAAGTTGATTCTTGAGCTTACTGACAGGGTGGATCTCACCACAGAGCTAGTTATATTTTACATGTACTGTTAGCACCAATTAACTTTCTGTCTTCCACTTATAAACGCTCTTTTTAAACCAGAACGTATAGATTCTATTGTCAACTATATAATGGTGCTAAATATGCCTTCATTATATACCTATACTATTACCTAAGGCTCAGCTCTTGATTTTATGTGCCATCCTCATTGGTATTGCTGATTGAAGATTATTTTTTAAACCACTTCTTAGTAAATTATTTCTAAAATACCAAGAACGTCCAGTTTCATCAGAAGTTGTTTGTGATAAGCCAATTAGATATCTTGATAATTTTGAAAATTATATTTAATATTTATTAAATTATGGCCCTAATCTGTTACAAAAGATCAAATTTTCAGTTTATATTGACCAAATATGATAAGTTCTATGGTAATTTAAAACAGATTTCTCTCTTCCCAACTCATGTCATTTCATCACCTTAACCTTCCACTATTAATAGTTCTGCTACTTGTTAATATAAAAGTAACTTACAGTCGGAGCAACAATGCACTATTCATTAAACCAAGAACGTACTGTAATTTAATGTTAAGAAAAGGACATGGGACCTTAACTCTGCCTCTTTGTATATCGTTTTGTTTTACAAATAAAGAAATTAATTTCCTATTCAGTACAGACTAATTTGTTAACAACAAATCATGGCTGCTCATCAATAGTGATACCATGTTACCTACTTACTTTATAATATTGTTATTATAAATATGTAAAGAAACTTTGATGATTTTTAGGTTATAATGATGGCACATATACCTCCTCCACCTCCACTGCCACCAGTAAACAGAAATAATGAGTCAATACTAAATAGTTCAACAAAAAATAATGAAGATACATGTTTGTATGATTTAAATTTATTTCATAAGAAAACAATCACATCAATTGAGCATGTACCTCAAACAGGACCCAAGTAAGTTGAAAGTTATGATTTTAATAAATATTAAAATAATTCAATTTTCAGTAAAAATATTTCTGGAGACCAAATTATCCATAAGCTATCTCTAGATGACCTAAGTGTTTTTAAATTGGAAAATATGTGATATTGGTTTTTAGTTACTTACCAATAAATCGATGAAAAATGTAGCCAAGGTCAAGATGATTAAAAACTTTAAAGTTTATATATATATATATATATATATATATATATATATATATATGTGTGTGTGTGTGTCAATAACTGAAATATATAAAGCCAAATCACCTTTCACCAAATATATTATTTAATATTATATTTTATAAAAGCATGGAAATTGATTGCCAACAAATTCAAGAACTGAGAAATCAAAACCAATCTTGTTCAATATGAAAATAATCACTGTATCAGATGTTAAGATGTTTAATGTATAAAGTTACAATTTTTTCAACCATGTATTTGATTTGATTTTGTTTCACATCCAGCATTAATTAATTGTCATAGTGTCATTTAGCTTAACATGATCATATATGTTAATTTCATTGAGGTAAATACGAAATATCAATTGAAGTATTCCATTTTAATACAGTTTGTAAGTGATTTTTTGCTAATTAGATTTAGATGATACCGTTCAACTTAGTAGATTTTGTTAGAATACATCTAAGCATACTTGTTTTTTCAGCTGTGGTCTTGCTGCTCTTGCAATGGTTGCCCAGTTGACACCACATAGAATGACTTTGGTTGATATTTTCAATGAAGCTAAGTCAAGAGGATACACAAATAATGGAGAAATGTTCTCAGTGAAAAACATGGCTGTTTTGGCCGAAAAGATACTTTCACCTTGGTTCAAGGTTGAAATGTTCATTGATGGATTGGCAAATAACAAAAATTTAGTAGTAGAAAGACTTTATGATGGAGATCTGGTACTCATCCCGTATCCTTTATAAATACTTTGAAGTTAGGTGGTAGAGAGGACTGTCTAGTCCTAACCTCGCCTTAAAATCGTAGTTCATTTCATTTGAATACTGACTGATAATGTGTAGGTTAAAGGAGACAAGGCCAAACTTCTTTTTTTATACATAGGAAATTGAAAGGATATTTGCTGAATTGTCGAACGTCGCTAGTTTGCGATTGTTGCATGGCAGCTTAGATTGAGACAGAGAGGGCAGTGCAGCTAACTGGAGGGAGAATGAAGATAACAAATTGACATGATTATGAGAAATAATGAAAAGTGCAGTGAAGGGGATTGGGTCGTGAGAAGGATAAATGGCAGAAAATTTCAGCCACAGGTTTTGGCAGACGTGCTATGCTTGTTTCTTCTGTTATAGAAGTTTGACTATTTCCTTATCTCTTATTGCTTCTTAAATATTTATTCATTGCTTATATCCAGTAATCTGCCTTTTATTAATTGACTTTTATTATTGGGCATTATTATTTTCTTAACAGTAACCTGTTATATCACAAGGGAAAACGATAAATAAGCTAATGTCAAGAACTTTTTATAAATAGCTAAATAGTTTCTCAGTATTTGTGCATCATTATACCACCATTCTATCCTTAAAGGTCTTATACTAGAAATTGTTATCTTCTCTGCAGAAATATCAGTTGACAAATATAAAAAGCAATATTATTGAATACTGCTAAATGCAAAGTAATTGTTACAAAAAGAATATTCACTAAAATAATGTTTCCAAAGCTGTGAGACCAAGAGGGAAGTATTCGAGCATGTTTGGAATACTCACTTAAATGTTCATTATTATTATTATTATTATTAAGGCACAGATTGTTTGTTGAGATATGAGTGTAGATGAACAAGTGTAATCATCGTTAGTAACCAAGATCGACTCTTCCTTAGAAAGAACAATTTATTAATTTCCCAATAGCCAAGGTAAATAAGGGACCTATAGCTTTATGTGGAATCCGAACCACATATTACTGGTCTGATTTTCAGCTTAGTAACCAGCCAGATACTCAGGTCTCTTCTCTACACAATATCCACCACCTAACATGGTCACAACTGACTTCTCTAATAGTGTTCATTCCAGTCAAAGCTTGGCAGCTGTTGTAAGCTGCTAAGTTTGCTCAATTATTCAGACAGATCTATAAATATTGATTTAAACTGCTACTGAAAAGTAGGACGAATAAAGAATTGTGACACTCTCAATTTCTAAAGAGAATCGTAAATCAAGCAACCATGTTGTAAACATGGACACATCAGTTTCAATGATATCTGCATTTTGATTTCAAAGAGTTCTCAAAACAGTTCACATAGAAAATTTATAATATTTTTGCTAAACATTTTTATTACAAATGCTGACCGAAGAGCACAAACAGCAACAAGTTCATTTTTGTCGTGAATTTCTTTGCAGATTAGTAATAAAAACAATTATTGGTTTTTATTATGACCCTCAAGATGCATGCAGCCCTTAACACAATGTTTTGCTGCTCTTGAAATTCTTTAGAACAATAGTTTATGAAATTTAAAACCACTTTGGTATTTTTATGCCACAGACATTTTCAGATAGCTTTGTTTTTATTATAATGCACTAAATACTAATTTAATAGCATAGAGACAGATGAAATGCAAGCTAGAAAACATAAAAGAAACTGTATGTATATGTACTTGCAGCCCTTAGATTATTTTGAAAGAAATTGATAATGCTCATTAAAAAATCCTAGTGAGGAACCCTGGGCTAGATTTTCTCATGTGTTCAAATCTGGAAATTCAACCTAGCTTTTGAAACTAAACAACAGTCATGACTTTGACAGGTTTTTCTATTTTAAAGGAAACAGAATACCTTACTTTTGGATTTTCTTTATACTTCTTTAGAAGTAACTTTCTTTGAAAAACTCTTTGCCTTGATTTTTTTTATTTTAGCTCCATAGCTGAGGAGAATTCAATAGTCAGCTAACACAATATGATGATTATTAGAAAATTAATAGCTATTCAACATTTTTTTACAGGAACCATAAAGTAACACTTTTTTCGTGTTGTTTTTGTTATCACTCAATTAAAATATTTAAGGACTATTCTGTATGATATAATCTTTATTAACCATTGATAATATTGTACAATGTCATAGGTTTCGTCTAAGTGAGAACCAAGTTAAAACCCAACTTAACCTAATTAAAAATATGTAAATAAGTCACGGCTCAAAATGCTTCAAAATGAATTTTCCGTTAGCCAGCAGTTTAATCTAGATTAAAAATATTTATAGTTCTGCTTCAAGCTGACAGAGATAATTTATTAAAGAATTTAATGTCATACAAACAATGAGAATTTTCAGTTTTTTAAAGTCTATTCAAATTCAAATTTCTTTATTGTCACAGTTATGTTTTACATATAAAATAGCAATGCTCCAAAAACAGGTGACATTGTCAGAATAAATTAAACGAACTTAAAGACTAATTATATAATATTACTACAAGGTATATGCAAATAAATAAATACATACATATTTATTTATTAATAAGACGCCGATCTTGAAGATATGGGCGAATGTGGATTTCGAATGAGTGTGATGAGTGTAGATGAGCGAATGTAGTCATTGTTACAAACTAAGGCCGACACTAATAAAAAGTGTCATTAATTAATAGCCCAATGACAAATGAACAGCCAGTGGTTATCATATTTGTCTAATACATTAAAACTAAAATAGCCTACTCATTCAAGAACTCATTTACTGAGTATTAAGTTTTGTCACAGAACAATGTTTTCAATTATTAAAAAGATTTTCTCCTGTTCAGTGGGGCAGTCGTTATATCAATTTAAGTCTGTGAATTGGATATTGGAAATGTGCTCTCTTCCTAGTCAAGTAGGTGTGTTGATGTTGATAATGATACATGCTTTTTAGATTCTGCTTTACGAAAAGCAGATAATGTAATATGTATAATGAGGGAAAAGTTAAATGCGAAGATCTCTGAACAGTTGTTTACATGAATCTCTCTTGTTTGAAAAAGTCATGTATCAAAGTATTTTTTTTTCTTTTTTTTCTGCATTCTGAATATTATATCCACTTTTACAGAATTTCCCCAAAGTATTACCATACTGCATCAAAGAGTAAAAAATACCATAGTAAATCACTATCCTAGTTTTAAGATCAATTGCATTTCTCAATACTAACATTTAAAAACATGATTTGTTTGAATATTAAAAAGCAAATCAATAAAACTGCTCCAATCCAAATGGCTGTCAATTATTAATCACAAAAAATTCAATTGTTTTTTTTTATGACAGTTATAAATTATTATATGAAAACTTAAAAGTATCAGGTTGTTTATTTTGAAATGTTTGAAATTTCATAATTTGGGTTTTATTATTATTTAATTTCAGTCCATTTGTTGAAAACCAGTTATGTCATTATTAGTGTTATCAATAAGTTATTTTACATTATCAGCTTTAATAACAGCAGTGGTATCTTTCTGCATATAATACAAGATAGGTATTACATTCAAAGGCAAATCATTAATATATATTAAAAAAAGAAGAGGCCCCAAGATGGAACCTTGGGGGACACCATTTTTTAGCTCTTCCCATGTAGAAACAGATCTAATACCATTTTTTATTACTACTGTCCTTTGCTTACGTTTCAAAAGATACGACAACCCACTCTAAAGCTCAATCAAAAAATTTATAATAAATGAGTTTTTGGAACAGATTTTCATATGAAACGCAATCGAATGTCCTGAACAAATCACAGAAAATGCCAGCTGCACTCTGTGATTCATCCAAAGCCCCAGATATAAGTTTCACAAATTCTGCCACGGCTGAGATGTATTATGTTTAGGCCTAAAACCAAATTGTGCTGCTTCCAAAATATTAGAAGTCTCAAAGAAAGAAATCATTTGTTGATTCAGATGGTTTCAAAAACTTAAGAATATAATGGGTATGTAAAATTTTGTATTTCCCACATATATTATGACCATGCACATTTTCTCTGATACTATTCTTGTCCAAGTTATTTTTGATGTACAGTAATTAAACTAAAATATATAAATTTACTACTGGTATTGCTAGAATTTTTAATTTAATGAATAAGTGGCGGCAATGTTTTACAGGGCCAACCCTACAATTGTGCAAATTACTTTTTTTTTGTATCAATGATATGCCATTTATGTTTGGAGAATGTCCCGATAATATCAACACATAAGATGGGTCTCAAAAAGTCCATTTAGTCATTAAAATTGTATTATTTTTCCCTTAACTTCTATAAGCAGTTATGATGCAGATAAGAACCATGGACCATGTTGTGTGAGGGGCCATAAAGCCCATTGGGCACTGGTGTGTGGTGTGATGATAGCCGCTGATGGTGAATATTGTGTAGCGGCGAGGCACGGCAAGAGTCGTCATCTCGCTGTCTGGCCACTATACTCTCTATGTCATAGTAATGACAACCTCTCTGAGCTTGACCCTTTACGAGCCAGTGACGGCTGCTACTACCTCCTACCCCCCGGCGGACTTGCACATGGGCTTGCATCTAAATTCATCTTATTACATAAGAAAAGTTCTTAGTTTTAAAACCATTTTTAAAGTAATAACTTTTTTAACTTTAGAATGCTACTGCTTCGTATACGAGTTTAAGCCTGCCATCTTAACGTCTTCCTACTTGATATTTTCAGAGTAACAAATATTCCATCCCCATTACCCTCAATTGAATGAATGAACGAACGTTTATTTCCATATTAAAAATACATATATTGAAAAGCTTTAGAAATGAGTTTACAAAAAAATAAGCTTAGTCTATACAATATTACAAAATAAGTAAAGTTTAAATTTGAACATGTATGTATATATAATAGAAATTATTTAATCTAAATAATAATAACAGGAAATGAGGCTATACATAGGGCAGATAGCCTGTGCGTAGGCTCAGTTGTTGAAACATTATAATTGCTTGACATGAATAAATCAGATGAGTTCAAATCTCATATGTAAGTGGAAAAGAGACTAGACTTACGGAATGCGAGAAACAAGAGCAAAATTGGAATGGCAATTATAATGCTGGCAAATTCTTTTTTGATTTATTTAAGTAACATAATTTATTTATCTGTAGGAGAAACAACGTTCTAGATGATAATCTGTTATTGAACTTCAATATCAATTGTATAAGCTAGAACACCGCTTTACATACTGAACTTATTTTGTCATGAAAGTTAAGCCTATTTAACTTTGCTTTTTTCTATTAATGTCCTAATACTGAATTATATTTCGCAAAACCACTGGTCCCAATGACAAAGTGTGAGTTTTAATATTTGTTTTACGAGCATTAGTATTCTAGGGTTAAAGCCAGGCTTAAAAGAATTTTCTCGGCCTTGTTGATTATGTTGAGCTGCTGTTGTCATATTCATTTGTCTGCTGGCAAATGAATGTTTTCTTCAACTCATGTTACCACTCTTAATAACTTAAAATGTTAAGTATTATAAGAATTGTATTTATTATTTATAAAATGTTTGGTAATCTAAATTGTAATCAGAACTTATTAAATTATGTTCCTAAAAAGCTTCTGAGTAATATAAAATTCTGCTTGATGTATTTCCTCTTATGATATGAATAATTGTTGTCAGTCCAGTCTTTCTTCAGCCATCTGACATAAAACCATGTGCCTTAAGTAATGTGTTTATGATCACTAGACCTTACTTAGTTTCCTTTAAAGTATTTAAATTTATAAACAAATAGGAATCAACAATTTCAATTTTTAATTTTGTTAAAGTTTACTGCTATGTATAATCCTAATTTATTATCATGAACTATACATATTTATCAATTCAGTTTTGTAGTTCATGCTCTGTGCTATTCTTTACTGGTTGACGGAATTCATTCATTACTTGGGAGAGTTGCAGCATTTCATTGTATATCTATTTATTAGACTTTCATCATTTCATTGTATATCTATTTATTAGACTTTCATCCTTTCATTGTATATCTATTTATTAGACTTTCATAATTTCATTGTATATCTATTTATTAGATTTTCATCATTTCCATTTTTCTTATCTTAAAAGATTTTCTCACATTTTTCTCTCTTAACATTACAATTAATAATGTGCCTTGTATTAATTAGTTAGAATGGAAGATAATTATAGGATACCAAATTATATAAAATGTGTTTAAATAAGGTTCTAGAGCCCTTTATGTACAAGGCATGTTTTTATAGTAAGTTCCTTCTTGGAATTCCGCCGTTGTAGCGCTGCGGTTGGTGTTCGGCACATGTACGCTGTCTACCACTATCTGTTGGCAAGCCACAGCCACCGTTATGGATCCGTCAACAGTATTTAAGGTTGCTTATGAGTAATTAAATGTCGTGGACTGTGAAGTATGTGCTGTATAAGTTTTCCTAACGTTTAGGGTATGAAAGCAGCTTAACATTCATAGTGAGTTCTTTTACAGTGACAATTTTGTTTTAAAAATTGTCACCATCACGATTCTAAAGTTTAGGAATGTGAGAGAACTGGCTAAACCTTCGATTTGTGATTCTTGTTAAACATTTATTTTTAAGATTCTTCGTCAGCATTTTGGGAACCCAGCAGTAGCATTAATCTCTGTACTTCAAATGTTCTTTAGCAATTTCATAAATCGCACTTCTTGACACCTGAGGACACTCACTACATAATGATGAAATTGTAAAGTGTATGTTTTTTGTGAATTTTTCATTAACGTTTTGCACCAACTCATCAGTAATGAGTGACGTTTGTCTACTTCTTTTCTGATCACAGACAACAGTACGAACATCTTTAAAATTTCTCTCCCATTTCTGTACCGTCCCATCACTCATTCCATTTCCTCCATAAACATTTCAGATCTCAATTAATGTCAGCTGCTGTTACACCATGAAAACCTATCACAACGCATACTTTACAATCGGCGGTATTTTCAATTGAAGGAGGCATTTTAAACACTCATGAGCATGCTTAAACACAGTCGAATGTATCCGTAATGGCGGCTATGGCTTGCCAACAGTGGTACAGAGACTATTTAATACAAATTTATATAAAATGGAAATAATTAATCCATTAAGCATATTGTAAACGTTGTTTTGCAATGATTGTACTGCAATATTGTTTATTTTATTAGACTAAATTAATTAGACATAGGAAAATCACTCTATGCAAATTTGTGATATTCTGTGGTGTAATAATGAGACTGGAATAGTATTTAAAATATGTAATAAAATATATTGCTAAAAAAGATTGTTTCGAAATTCGAATCAAATTATTTCATCCTCAACTTCTTGAAGTCTACCTTCATAAGGAAATAGTGTTTCTGACTATGGTTCATCATACAGTATATAATTATGACATGATAAAACTACTGTATCTGATAATCGGCAATTACCTCTTGTATTGTGGATCTTCAAATTATGTAATTTACCAATGAAAGGTGTGTGTGCTTGGGAATCTTTATGTCACTATAAACGCAGTGATGGCTTTTGATTGGGAATAAGAAAAAAACTGTAAATCATTCAGGAGACAGAAGTTACATAATTACTAGGACACCACATTGTCCTCTCGTGTATATTGCGTAATTGTGAGTAAGTATACGAGGTGTGGCTAGAAAATCCGGACTGAGGCTGAAAATAAAATTTACTTACAAATATTTACAATTTGATGTTATCTCCTTCAATGTACTCCCCTCCTCGTTTTCTTCACCGCTCCGTGCGAGTTTTCCACTGGGTGTATCACCACTGGAGATCATTTTCTGTAAGCATGTTCATGACTTCCATCTTTTTTTTCTTTTACTACTTCAGCAGTCTCAAATCTCGTTCCTTTCAATGCTGATGACTTTAGGAAACAAAAAAAAAAGTCACAGGAGGCCAAGTCAGGTGAGTAGTCTAACACGGGAATGTTGTGGTTTCCCAAAAACGTCTTCACTGACAAAGCATTGTGAGCCGAGGTATTGTCCTATTGGAGGATCCATGAATTGTTTTTCCAAAAATGATTCCATTTTCTTTGTATTCGCACATATAGAGTCGTCAGGACGCTAATGTAGTAATTTTGGTTGACTGTTTGCCTCTGTGGTACCCAATCGATGTACACAATGCCTTCGATATAAAAAACACAATCATCATGGCCTTGAATTTTGATTTTGCCATTTGTGCTTTTTTGTTGTGGGGAAGCAGGGAATTTCACATTAAGCAATTGTAACATTAAAAATGTTTCACTCGCAGATCCTCCAATTGTTGTACACTAGTAGTCATTCGTGGGCCTACTTGATGATAATACACGTACAGTGATAATGACCCACCCATACACTTACAGCGGTACTCAGCCACCCGCCCACGCATACGCGTACAGTGGTACTCACCCACCCGCCCACCCATACACGTACAGTGTAAACATTAATGTTTGAAAAAAAAAATTTAATGTTTACACGCTGTTCTTTCTGAACAATCAATATTTTTCTGATGAAGAGACAAAAGGTTATATGCTTATAATTGACGCTACAGGCAGAATGAGTCCGTGAGAGAGACAAAAGTCAAGCAGCGGGTGGAGGGGAGTCACGTTACCAGCCATACGTCATTTAGCCTTATTGCATTCGTTCTATGGCTACGGCAATACTAATCAGGTTTCTTTCTAGCCAAACCTCATACAGGGTGTTCAATTTAACTTAGCCACTATTGGAATCTTGGAAACCACAAGAATAACAACTAAATTTAGATGGGGAACCTTTCCTCATTTTTTGTTAACAATAATTAAAACCACCATTTTCCAATAGGACGGCAAACTTCAAAATTTGTAGTGGAAACTCATATTTTTTATTTTATTTTTTGGTTTTATAAGCAATATTAAGGCTTTTTAATTCTTGTGTTTTTTCATAAACCTAATACAGTAATTTTGGAGAAAATGGCTGACAACGTTTTAAAAAAAATCAAATGATTTACAGTGAATATTATGGAGTTAAAACTCCAAACTCATTTATTGTAGAGTGCTAATAATAAATGAAGACAGATATTAGTTAACAGAAACATTTATTAAACTTGATTTCATATTTATGACATTTAACATTCATTTTATAACATCAGTGTTTTTCAAAATGTTTAAATGAGAGTTATTTGGTATTAACAGCTGTTTTATTTATAAGTATTTACAGTCAGTAATAACTAGTGCTCGTATTGCGTGAAGTGTTATTGTTATTTTATTTATAAGTATTTACAGTCAGTAATAACTAGTGCTCGTATTGCGTGAAGTGTTATTGTTATTTTATTTATAAGTATTTACAGTCAGTAATAACTAGTGCTCGTATTGCGTGAAGTGTTATTGTTATTTTATTTATAAGTATTTACAGTCAGTAATAACTAGTGCTCGTATTGCGTGAAGTGTTATTGTTATTTTATTTATAAGTATTTACAGTCAGTAATAACTAGTGCTCGTATTGCGTGAAGTGTTATTGTTATTTTATTTATAAGTATTTACAGTCAGTAATAACTAGTGCTCGTATTGCGTGAAGTGTTATTGTTATTTTATTTATAAGTATTTACAGTCAGTAATAACTAGTGCTCGTATTGCGTGAAGTGTTATTGTTATTTTATTTATAAGTATTTACAGTCAGTAATAACTAGTGCTCGTATTGCGTGAAGTGTTATTGTTATTTTATTTATAAGTATTTACAGTCAGTAATAACTAGTGCTCGTATTGCGTGAAGTGTTATTGTTATTTTATTTATAAGTATTTACAGTCAGTAATAACTAGTGCTCGTATTGCGTGAAGTGTTATTGTTATTTTATTTATAAGTATTTACAGTCAGTAATAACTAGTGCTCGTATTGCGTGAAGTGTTATTGTTATTTTATTTATAAGTATTTACAGTCAGTAATAACTAGTGCTCATATTGCGTGAAGTGTTATTGTTATTTTATTTTGTTGTTTAAAATAACTAAAAGTACTAAACATTGACTGTAGGTTCAAAAACAATAGCAGTACACCCTCTTAACAAATGACTTACCCATTTGGGTATTTACGTAGAAGGACGCTGCAAAGTTGTGATGTATGCCGATGATACAGCTTTTACTATTGCTGATAAAAACAAAGATCATCTGGATGATCATTCATCTTTAACTTTTAGAATTATAAAGCAATACTGCATTATAAATGACCTATTTCTAAATGAAAGTAAGACACAGCAGCTAATTTTCACACCCACTCATCACAAGCATCTCGAAGGCCTCCCAGAAATAGCCACAGCTAACACTACAATATATTTAGGAATTATCCTGGACAACAATTTAAGCTGGAAGCACCACATAGATGAACTCTGCAAGGAACTTAGTTCTTGTGTACATGTTATCTGAAGACTAAAACAAATTAGTAATATAGATGCTGCCAAAACAGCCTATCACTCACTATTTGAGTCACATCTCAGATACGGACTAACTGTATGGGGAGGAATAACTTCAACAAACATGCAGAAAATACTAATTATCCAAAAGAGAGCCATCAGAGCACTTACAGGACTTGAGCCACGAGATAGTTTATAGGGAAACATTTAAAGAGCTTAAAATATTAACGGTGATGGCTCTCTATATCCTCAAAACAACAACACCAGAAATGGTCACAACTTACACTGGCAACACATTACCCCAGTTTCTACGAAAAGAAACCTTCTTACAAGGGCACAGTATACTTCAACATGCTTCCAGACTTCCTGAAGAAAACATCAGCAAAATACCTGAAAAACCTCTGACTGAGTGGCTTCTTCAACGGCCTTTCTACGCCTCTCAAGAGTTCCTGGACTGGAGAGTGCATTCATCATAATAACAAGTCATAGCTACATTATATTTTGACAATAATTTCTAAATTCTATGTTAATGAATAAAGATTTATTGTCTATCTAGCCAACGACGAGAAACCTTAAACATAATAAGCCGACTCTGAATACTTAGAAATTATCAACTAGCTCTCATTAAAAAATTAATATTATAAAATGATAGTTAAATGCAATAAATATTAAATAAAGTTTAACTCTAATTTTTAACTTATATAAGTCTTTATTTATTATTACTGCCATAATCACTGATATATAAAAGTTTTAACTCCATAATATTCCCTTTAAAGATATTACAATTCAGTTAATTTTTAAAACTGTTAGGTTTATGTAAAAAAAAACACAAGAATAAAAAAGTCTTAAAATCACATTTAAAGTGTAAAACTAAAATAAAAATATGATTCCAATATAAATTTTGTAGTTGGCTCATATTTAAAATTGTGGCTCGATTTTCCAAATTTTATTTTGAATTTTTAATCTTTACAAGAAATTAGGAAAAGTACCCCATTAATTAAACTATGTTGTAATTCTTGTGCTTTTCAAGATATTTTCTGATGGCCAATTTAAATTGAACACATTGTATAATATCAAATGATTGGAGTCAACTAGAAAGTCACTTACCTATTCAATAATTAGGAACTACTAACTTCGTTTTTTCTTAAATGTTATGAAGGTAAGTTTATTTCTTAATCAACTTTTGACCAAAAAAAAAAACCTATAAAAATATATGTTCGGAACTGCAAAATTTAAAATTAGAAAAAAGAGGGATATCAACAAGGATATTTCATTAAAAAGACAACAACTATTGATAGAAATACAAATTATAATTTATTGGTTAGCACATATTCTTCTTATACTCCTTTTTCTTCAAAACAATGTGAAGTTATGGTTTTGAATTAAATCCAGCCACGTCAACATGGTGGAATTAGTTAAGGTTTTATGGTTTTGTAAAGCAAATAAAATATAGAGAAATGAAATTAACTTTTATTGAAATGTACTCATTTAAGTATATCTAAATATAAAAATATTAAGTAAATAAATCTTTGTACTGTTGAATAAATCAAAATTTTTAGTTTTTATCTGCTTCTGTGGTAACCCCAAGTAGCTTAATTACAACAAAAGGCCACAGTGGCAGCATTAGTGTTGGAAGGCTTGTTTGAGTTCTAACTGGAGTCCGTAACTGTGATTAAAAAGAACCTCCATTGGAAGTAATTTACCAGAGTATGTGAAGTCCCAGAGTAAAAATATTCAAAACGTGTATAAAGAGATATAAATTCTAGGTAACATAAATCTTTGGATTTTTATCATTGTACAGTTTCAACAAGCAAAATAACATGATTCCGGCATGGAGAGGGAGTAATGATTATGTATAAGATGTACAGCTTAAAACCTACATAATTACTAACAGGAAGCATCGAAATGTCAGCTTTTCGTCTTTCCACGTGCCTGATTGTACACTATTTAAAAATGAGTTTCTTTTCTATGTTTGTTCCTTGTTATTCATAAATTATGTGTTTATAAATACATATGAGAGAGAGGAAATTCTTTATTACATAATACTCAAGATAATAAGTATAGTTATATGATTTTAACAAAATAATACAAGACAACAATATATTTTGAGTCCATATTGTTTGAATGTCATTTTTGTCAGAATTGTGCCATAAGAAATATGGGAGTGAATCAGTACAAAGTAAAGCTTAACGAGCACATTAATACTAATACATATCCTTATTAGACAAAATATAAATCTTGTCAGATTAGAGCAGTGTGTCATTTCTTAGATAATAGGAGACTTAAATAATAATAATAATCATGCAACACTGATTATTCCATGAGAGTAATGTAAAAAAGTAATTAAATGTTATAAGATTCTATAGTTAAAATATTGTAACAAAAGATGACAATAGTGTGTAATATCTAGCTAAAATATTAAAATGTTTCAATATTTTACATAGTAACCTTAGTAAAAAAGTGTTAGAGGTCTCAAAGCTAATTCACATCTTTAGGCCTATTAAGGTGCCATCCCTAAATTATGTAACGATTAAATCAGACTTTTCAGCCCCCCCCTCCCCCCCCGTGTAACGGTAATACCTAACCCCCTCAGTAATTATGTAACACTGTCACCAACCCTCGCCCCCTCCAATTGTTTTCATATATTTTCGTGCAGATTATTATTTATGAAAGTCCTTGTTTTAATTTTGTTTCGTTTGTTTTCTAATGGAGGAAAATATATTACTAACTTCAAAATATTTTTTTTTAATCTTTTATTTTTGGGGAAAACTGTCAATTGTTGTGAATGAATTCAAACAAATTCCAGAGATTTATTGGTTACATAACGTAACGTTGCGTAGAAACCCCCCACCTTCCCCTGTAACAGTGTATAATGCTGCTGACTACCCCCCTTCCTCCCAAAAGGCGTTATGTAATTTTGGGACGACCTTGAAGTACTGTCTTACTAATGAATAATTTAAAAAATGTGTCTTACTAATGAATAATTTAAAAAATGTATCATCGAATAAATTAACTAATGGCAAAAATACACCAAAATCAACTTACTAGCAAAAAAGGATATGACTTTTCTTTCTTTTCAGCCTGATATATGATTGGTGAAATAAACTTCTCCCTGAAAAGATTAATTTCTTCATTCCACTCACCCCAATCAAGACTAGAGTGAATTCCGTCATTTCCATACTTGTTATTATAGTGATTATAGTGTACCTTAAACAAATATAAATATTGTATGTTGGGTTATGAAACTACAGAGAAAATGAACATTAAATCCCTTTTCACTACAGTTGACATCAGTATAAAAATAAGACCATTGAATCCATTTTTATTATGTACTCCAATCGAGGGTTTGTAGGAACATAATAGCTGTAACAGGACCACAACCCAGTGTATCTAATTAAATGCACTGCTATTCCTAAAGAAATTTGTAGGCGAGCACCTTAACGATAAGGATCTATTGTCTCAGTTAGATTTAACCGTCCGTCACCTCAACTCTCGGGACTACCTCCTGTTCAGTACACAATTTCCAAGAACCAATTTAGGCTATCACTCTCATATTAACATAATGTCTGCAACAACGTATACTCCTCATCAATCGACATTTGTAATAATTAGTTTGACCAATATAGGCACAATTTACTAAACAAGTAGGATGAGAGAATTATCACTCAATGATGTTTGTTTTCTTACTAATTTCTATCCGTAAATTTGTCATCATCCGTTTCCACAGGTCTCTCATAAGAAGCCAAACTCCTCGTTGTGAGAAACAGGCAACAACATGAAGTAGGGGATTGCCTTTGGGGGTGATGCCAGCAGGGACTTTGTGTCCCTTTGTACCTGAAAGGTTGCTGGTAAGTCCTTACAGGAAATCTGAAATGTGATGGCTAATGGGGCCATAGTGAAGCTATGTCAAGTCTAGCAAACCGATAGTGGATAAAAAATGCTTTCAAGGATAAACAGTGCTTCTGAAAGGATGGAAAACAGCAACAACCATAAATTCGTATACTCAAACTCAACTAAGCCATTCGCAAATTTATTGTAATCTATTTATTATTTTTACTTCTTTATTAAATGGTGGTTAATTATTCAAACATATTACTGTTATAATTGTTTGTTATTACTTGATGTTATTTATTAAGTTGTTAATGCTAATGGATAATTTTAGTTCTGTTACTATTATTGCAATTATTAATAGTGATATCTGCATCAATTTTGTCATTTCATGGTTTCTGATATTATCGCAAGATAACAGTGTGTCAAGTAACATCGATCTGGTTGTGGTTAAAAAGTTACCTTTAAGGTGGCCGTTTCCCAAACCGCCAAGTCACCAGTGGGAAGTCAACAACCCCAGAGTGTCCAATATACCGTAGCAATGCAATTTTAGCGGGCCAAAACATGCTTTTCTATTTCAACTGTACGGTTTGTGTTTATAATTATAAAGAGTTATAGTGAACGCTGTATGATTATTAAAGGCCCATAAGTTAATATCATAAGTTTTTCAATTTAAAATAAACAAGAATAATATTTAAAGTTTTACCTATTTAACTGTGAAAAATACTCAATCTTTTACTAAAACCAATTTATGGTCCACTAGAATTGGTCTTTACCAATCAAATGACATTTAAGTGTTATAATACGATCATTATTATGCACCAAATAATTGAAATAGACACCCATGTTTTTTGTGGAGGGAAACAGCCTCTTTAAGCTTTTGGTGCATGGTAAAATAATAAATCTTTTAACTGTGATTTCTATAAGACACTCCAGTCTATATTTATTTTATTAATTTGTTTTAAAATATCTTACCCAATGCCTTGAGCAGCACAACTCACCTGTTCCAGCAGCAAGCCTACACTTGGAGCCAATGGGATGTTGAAGACTTGCCGTCCTAGAGCTTGTCTGAGAGTCTTTTCACATGTAATCCCTCTCATGATGCTGACGACCAAGCCTACCATCCTGCGAATCTGGTGTATCATGAAACTTTTACCTAAAAATAGCAAGAGGCAGGATTGCTAAATTTATTTTTTTTTTTTTTTTGTCATTGCATGATATTTATTTCAGGAGATTGTTTTAGTATGGAAGGTGAAACTTAAACTATGCGAAGTAGTACAACAAAGACGACAACGAATAACACCCAAGAGTTATTAATTGTAGTTAATTTGAGACAATTAGTAAAAAAAAAACCGATTAAAAAGTTTTTAACACCCTGTCCTCTATGAATATTGATAAACAATATGTTAAAAATTATTCAAGCACTAAAAATGAGTATGTCGTAATTTTCAACACGAAACCTAACACTTCGTTCTATCTATAACGCGGCCGATCTTTTGTTATTCATTAAATGATTAAATAAAACTTATTAAATGCACTGTGCTCACAGGCATATTATTGTCACCACAGATCTCCGTAACTGATAATAGAAATTTTAGAACTTTAATAGAGTTAATCATATCAATCAATCACTAGCACATGCGTCATACTTTCAATACGGTAGACGGTAGATAAACGATACTTCAAGGTCCGAAATAATCCCACCGCTGCCACCACTTTATAACGCGGCCGATCTTTTGATTATTAAATTATATATTATTTATGATAGTCCGCTGCCACCACCATGGTGATTAAGCACCTGGACCTTGGAGTGAATAAAAATGTAACTCTTCATTACTAATTCACTGTTTTATTCATGAATCCAAATAATTAAATATTACTAAACAACAACACTCATCATGATCCATTTAACTCAGACAACTTAAAAGCCAAATACAACAAAACATATTACATAGCAAGTACTCCCGCACTGTTAGAACACTTCTCTACTCTCCCAACACATACCTCAGCTTAGCCTCAACTGCCCACCTTCTTTGAACATCACTGCCTCAGCATTCTCTGACCTACTTCATGACGACTACACCTCTAACTTTATAACTGAGTTATATTATATAAAAATATTCAATTATAAAACTAAAATATTAATATAAACTATAAAATATAATAGATAAATAGTATATTACGGGAGGGTGAACGTTACATATCACTCACATGTCGTTCACTTACAGTAATGAGTAAAGGGAATCAATACTACAGTACGTGTATGGGTGGATCAATACCACTGTACGTGTATGAGTAGGTTATAGGTTAGGTGGGTCAATACTACTGTACGGGTGAGTCAATACCACTGTATGCGTATGGGTGGGTCAATACCACTGTATGTGTATGGGTGGGCGGGTGGATCAATACTACTGTACGTGTATGGGCGGGCGGGTGGGTCAATACCACTATATGCGCCTGCTTATGAGTCACTATAAGTACCTCAATTATTCTACTTATGACTTGCAAGTAGCAACTCCGTTTTTGGTTGAGGTTAGGTGACATTTCTAATGTCATCACTTATCAAAAGGTATGTTGAATGGATGCATTATAGACAGTATCAGAGATAAGTTGGTCTGCTTTTGTTTCAACTTGTTTATGTTTACAAATTCAAATTATTTAATTTTACGATTATTTCAAAATTAAAGATTGTAGTTTTTAATTAGAGGCTAAGATTTTCAACAAAGACAGGCTTTAAATCTTACAAAAAATCTTATAAACGTGTAAATTAGATACACTGTTACAATAATTACCCACATCTATCAATAACTCATACACGTAGAATGGTTATAAAAGATGGGCCCAAGTTAGTGTTGCCAACCGTCCAGACAGCCCGGTTTTCAAGCCAAATGTCCAGTGTCCGATTGGATGGGTTAACCGGACACAAAATGTCCTGTTTCTTATGGCTTTGGGGGGTAGGCTTTGGTAAAATTTACTAGTGCATACATTCTCAAATTTTATTACACAAATCAATTAGGTTTTTAATTATTTCGTTAATCTGCTGGTTCAATTTTTAAGTGCAGGCTAAACAAATAAATACTCTGTGGGCTACTTCATTTCAAATTATATCTAAGGGGAATTTGACAGACAAGTTAATTTTACTGTCGCAGACAAACCTCATGAATTTAGCGGCTGGAAGTAATGGGGAATAGTAGACAACTCACACCCTTCCTTAGTTTTTAGCTGTTTGATTATAGTGAAAACTCAGTTTATTATTTCAACTTCAAAAATAAATATAATTATAATTGGAGGTTTGTGTACAAATAATATGCAATAAACTTAATATTGAGTTTGATGGTGACAAACTGTTTTCAGAATTAGCAGTATTGAGTGCTGTACTTGCAGCAATAAACGAAAATAAGGGTGCAAGACAAGATACTTGCTCTTCTTCGATATGTTACTGAGACACTTCAGTTCAGTAATCAGCACTATAACAAAACCAAAGAAGATTGCTTTGGCACATTGAAAAATGTAAAACCTCTTTTAGAAAATCTCAAAGTCCCAACCTGTTTAAAATTGTCCAAGCCATATTTGCCATTCCACCAAACAATGTGTTTCTGGAAATAATAGTAAAATGAAGTTCAACTGGAACGATAGAAGAAACTGTCTGCAAAGTGATATGGTTAAAGCAAAACTGGATATGGTGATACGGTTAAAGAATCCACTTTAATATTAAAATGCCTTGTTCAGAGTTTGGAGAGATTTTAAAATCATTTTAAAACTTGCAGGGAAGCATTGTTTTTACATGTTTTAACATTGATCTTATGGGGAATGGACGTAGTTTGATGAAAAAAGAGATAACCACTTCAACTAAACTCCAGGACAGGTAGAGTGTACTGCGAAAGTACATTGTCCGGTTGTGACAAAATAAAAAGTTGGCAACACTAGCCCAAGTATAACAATGGGATATACTTGTTTTCTGATTTTGTACTAATCACTAAGTATATGACTGTACAATACCTGCATTGTACATAAGGTGGTATTTAATATCAACATGGTTTGCCATCAATTTTTATAACAACACTACTAGAGAAGTCTTGGGTGGTAGTCAGAGACAAGATGCTGTGTAGCAAAGAGAATTGAGTTTCAGGCTTTTGAACTACCTTAAAATAAGACTAATATTACATGTAAAACTGTAGGACATTTAGTTGCCCTGGCTATTGTTGGGCTATCAATAAATTACTCTGTCGTACATTTGCAGTGGTATTCAATCCTCTGTACACGTATGGGTACAGAAGATTTCATCATCATTACAGAATGAAGTTCCCCATTCAATAGATTGAAAGAGCCATAGTACATAATCATTACTCTATGAAGGTAAATATTCAATATAATACAAGGGGCATATTTTGTGGCTATACTACATAATTACTGTCTATGTTATTATAGCCGAAACCAGCTTAAGTTTGAATGTTATTGAAGATTTCAAATTCTAATAGTTACTATTATATTATGAACAGTTAAAAATGTTTGCTTACTCTTTCAAGACAGGCATTATTTGAATTCCATCATAACCATCACCATAGTGAAATAATTATTTCTAAATTAAATAAATATTGATTCGACTTTAAAAAATGAACTGACACAGATTTATTTTACCATAATGTGCATTAATAATGCTGCTTGGATTAAGTTATAGAAAAAAAATTATATATAAAAATACTTTTGATGGCTTAGAATATTCAGAAAACACTGAATAGGAGATTATTACAAACTTCCCACCTCTAGTGTGTCTACTTAGATTATTACAAACTTCCCACCTCTAGTGTGTCTACTTAGATTATTACAAACTTCCCACCTCTAGTGTGTCTACTTAGATTATTCACATTTTGGATTTTACAATCTCAGTAAGGCCCGTATTAGACTTGGTCACTTGGCGACGTCACCGGTTGCGTCACCGGTGACTGTACGGGCAGCCAGCCGCGACACCAGGAGAGTCACCAGTAGTGAGGCCAAGTCCACTCATTCAGCGCTGTCATCTCATCCGGGTAGGACATGCACTGTTTTGTTATCTGAGTAAAATGTCTAGCCAACAAGTGAAATGTAAAACGAGTAAAATGTCTAGTGGTGAAAAAGATAAGAAAGGGAAAAAAGAAGATGATTGTATTGAGTCCCAGTCTAGTGCGATGGTTGTCGGAGACAAAAGTTGTGGAAGTGGTATTACAGAGAAAGGAAACAAACAAGCTGATAATGCGAAAGAATGCCAGTTGCTATTAGAAAAAAAAGTGAACACGGAAGACTTTATTACTGCTGTTGAAGGCCATCCCTCAATTTGGGATGTAAGTTGCGATGATTATAGCAATAAACATGTCAAGTTGAATGCATGGAACGAGATCATTACTTCTTTCATTGAGGATTTTGATGAACGACCTTTGGCCGAAAAGAACACTCTAAGTAAGTAACTCGATTTAAGTTTTTAATTTAATTAATTTAATTTTTTAGACCTATTGCCCCCTATCGAGACGCTCTAGAATAGCGAGTCTTTGTTACAGTGTAACGAGTGCAACCGACCTAGTATAAAATCGCCTGGCAACTAAACAGACTTATCGTTTGTATGTTTACGTCTACGGCCGGATACTAAACATTCACAAGTTGAATCCTGCCGCAGGTCATTCGCCCGCGGCGGATGTGACTCATCCTTATCTTTACCAACTGTAGAATAAGTTTATAATGTTTTACTACAAGAGAAATGTTACTAGAGTGTTACAGAATATTTGGAGGGCACTTTATAAAATTCTTTTAATATTTTTTATCAAAAAGTATTATTATATTTTATACTTCAAATCTATGTAAGTTACCAGGTGGCATGGAAGCTAAAGTAATACATTATTGATGTAAAATACAGGTCTTTATTTCCAAAATAAATAAATATTCATAACACTCTTGGAATTCTGAAAATGTCTCGACTTATTCCAATTACAATCAGGACGTATGTAATTATATTATTCATAAACATTTTATGCTGCAAACATAAAATATTACCTTTTGGGATTCCTAATAACCTATAAATTGGTAATCTTGAACTACTTTCATTATAGTTATTTCAAATTTGATCAAGTAAAAAAAGAAAAACTAAGGAATCCAGGGCCTATATACAAAGTTTCATTTAAAAAATATATTAACTGTGCAAATCTCACTTAAAGTTCTTGTCACTCTGGAGGTTTTGATATAAATGGTTAATGCGATGTTATATCCTCCAGTATCTGCCTCAACACACCTTGTTTTCAGATTGCACATTAAATTCTTTCCATTTGCCAAGGTACGGATCCTTCTTCACTGACAAAATAGTCACAGAACATGTCCCTGAGATTTGTTGCCTTTTTAGTTGGTGCTTGACAGTCGTCACTCCAATCATACAAACCATCGATTGTTAACGTGTCCTCGATTTTGAATCCATCACGTTCTCTGACGAAGTTATGCAATAAGCAGCAGACTCTAATTATACTCTCACACAAAGGAAGATGTACATCTAACGGGCGATGAAAAATTCTCCACTTGTTTGCCATTATTCCAAAGGCACACTCTATGTTCCTCCGGGCTCTGCTGAGTCGGTAGTTGAAGACACGTTTCTTGACACTCAAACATTTTCCTGAATAAGGTCTCAGTAATTTGGTCGTTAGCCCAAAACCTTCATCCCCAACAATCACAAAGGGCATTGGCTCATGGAAACCCTGAAAAGACGACTGAGCTTCAGGGATATTTAAGGAGCCATCATCGAGTTTCTTTTTGAATGTACTGTCCTTGAAAACTGTAGAATCAGATGACTTCCCATAAGCACCAACGTCCACAAAAATAAATTTATAATTAGCATCACACATAGCAAGTAGCAAAATTGAGAAAAAATGTTTATAATTATAGTACAATGATCCACTTCCAACCGGCCTGATTATTCTTACTTGCTTCCCATCAATCGCTCCTATACAATGCGGAAAGTTTGTTTTCTCGTAAAAATCAGCTGCAGTCTTCAGCCAAAACTCTTTAGTAAATTCTGGAAAGCAAATTTCTCTGACGTTTTTCCAGATAGCATCCAAAACTTGTCTCACAAACACTGAGATTGAGGGTTGGCTTATTCTAAATTGGTATTGTAGATCTTTCATTGAAGTTCCCGTTGCCAAATACCTAAAAAATTGATAAATAAATATTAATTTATAATAAATATTAATTTTATTGGTTTTCTTCTAGATCTCTTACACTTGTCCGTGTTTTTGTTCCAGTAACACTCATCCAGAGAAAGTGGAAGTCAATCAGAGCATGCTACACAAGAGAACTTCTTCGTTTGAAAGGCATTAAAAGTGGATCGGCAGCAACCAGGAAAAAACATTACATTTATTTTGAACTTCTCGGTTTTTTAGAAACTACAAGGAAACAAACTACTTCATCCCTAGACGAAGAAGCTGTAAATATAGACGAAAATGATTGTTCGATGACGGATGGTGGTGAACAAATAAAAAGTCAATTTAAAGAAAGATCAAGGAAACGACCTAACCCTGACCAAGAACTGATTGATGTCTTAAAGAAAAAGGTTTTATCTGCTGAAACACCCCAGACTTCTGTTGAAACAAATGAGGACCAATTGTTTCTTCTCTCCATGGTATCTGAAATGATGAAAGTACCTCTTGAAAGAAAATTGAAACTCCGAGGAGATATAATTTCCCTCGTCGCTGCTGCACAAGCCCCTTTGCAACAACGATGGATTCCAGAGAGTAATTCCTACAATAATGTTCCAGGACCATCGTGGCAACAGTATTCAGCACCTCCTACTATGCATCAGCATTCCATCAACCAGTCTTCTATGCATTATCAGCCTACTATGAACCAGCCTACCATGCATCAGCCCCCTACTTTTCATCAGTCACCAATGAACCAGCCGACTTTTCTTCAGCAACCTGTGAACCATCAAACAAACAATTTCGAAGTTCCTGTAGAACGCCCAAACACTATTGACACCATACTGTCTCCATCATCTGGAAGAACATCAGTCCTTTCCAATGACGATTTCCAAAGTCAATTCCAAAGTGACAGTGAAATTTTACTCTTTGACGGTACCAACTGATGAATCAATCGTAATTGTAAGTTTGGTAAATGTTATTATTACTTTTTTTGTAACCCTTGTAGTAAATATTTTTTCCTATTGTTATTTTTATTCTAACTCATTAATTAAATTTTTAGTACAACACAAAGGCATTTTTTTTACCTTAGTTGTTACATGTTTTCGATATAATTTGTAAGAATATTTTGTTTGAATAAGTTTACTAGTACTGAAAATCATGTGTGACAGTAACACATTTTCACTATTGTTACAGTTAATGATTATTGAAATAGTCCTGGTAGTTAATTTATTAATTTACTTTAGTAAAAATAATCACATGTTTTAACCATCACAAATGCTAAAAAGCTTCTAACGCAAATAATGTATAATATATCAAATTATTAACATGTAACTCAGGTAATATAGTGATACATTTTACTGTAATACAAAACCTGTGAGTTATCAAATCAGAATCATGTTCTGAATATACTAAAATGAAGTAAAACACTTTTTACTTACCTTAAAGTAACTACAAGTTTTTCTTCTGGCGAAACACATTTCCTCATTCTAGTATTTGTCCCAGTTATTTCTACCTTTATTAGTGAAAGCAGTTCAAAGAAAGAGGATTGTGACACTCTCAAGTAGTTGAAGAACTTGTTTTCGTCAGCTAAAAGTTGATCAAAAAGGGTATAAAATAATCCTTTTGATTCTCTTAAAGATAATATCGGATGCACGTGCATTTTCCTTGCCCGTCTCCTCCTTTTCCTTAACAAAAGAGCAAGAAGTAGCATTTCTTCATATTTTTCAGACATGACGTCCGCTCACTACACTGTCATCAAAACAACTGAACTGCAGAACACAAAAATACAGTGGTGACGCAACAGTGGTGACTGTGTGTAATAGGTGCCATTTGATTCAATACCCAGCGATAATTCTTGGTCACCAGTGGTGACTCGTCTGGTCACGGGGCAGAGTCACCGGTCAGTCACTAAACGCTGGTGACGCAACCGGTGACCCTAGTGTAATAAGCGCCGTAAGAACTAATGCCCACCGACTAGTCAGGTAACCGGTGACGTCGCCAAGTGACCAAGTCTAATACTAGCCTAAGTCATCAGATGAAAAACATACCTAAGTTGTAAGAAATGGTTATGACCAACATGGATACATAGTAATAAGAAGTAAATAAACAACCTTAAATAGAACTATTGTTTTATTTTTTCTTTACCTTACCATTTCATGCACTGTATTGCATAGTCATCTATGTAGTGCATATAAGTGTAAGTTTTGCTATTTAAAAATTTGCCTTTTCACCTGATGATCACAGAATCTGATTAGTAATGTCATGTTAGTTAATAAATTAGTAAGTAATTTCTTGATAATCATTCAACGATCTTCAGATTTAGAATAATAATGGAAAATAAGTTGAATAATTGTACATTTTCCTCTATCCTTATAAAACTTAACACAGAGAATAAAAATTAACCCAATGATAAAACCTATCTTGCTTTACCTTTTATTTTCAGAGTTACAAATTCAATTCCTTCAGCAATAAAAGGTTCACAGCAAATGAAGTTAAGAATGGTCCGAAATGAGTCACTATTCATTGGAATCCTAGAAAAATCATTAAAACTATCCATTAATTGCCTAAAAAAACATTAAAACTGTCTGTTTTAGTGTTGTCCATTTAACATTGAACAAATAAATCAAACTCCATAAACTGCAATAAAAAAATAATTTAAATTATTCATTTATTGCCTAGAAAACCCCATTACAAGTATCCATTGATTTCTTAGAAAAACCCATTAAAATTACCCATTAACCCTTTCGCTTCCGACGTCCGTTATGTGGTATTTGCGAAGACTTCCAAGGTCCTTTTTGGTGAAAATGCATTGTTTTAAGAAATATGCTATATATTTTTTATTTATGAATGGAATTGAATGATTTTTGTTTTGTTTTTTTTGTCATTAAATTCTCTATAAATATAATTGATAAAGTAATATTTATTAGTTAAAAAATGTTTATTTATATGTATATACATGTATAAATAATTTTTATTTTTTTTTATTTTTGTAGTTTGAACTAACCTACAGTGCACACAAAAAATCTTAGAACATTTTCAAGATATACATTTTAAAGATAATCTTGTTGCTAACATGCTTACAAATTTGTATGGTCTTACCTTTAAAAATGTCTGAGTTGTAGATTTTTTTTACGCTGATTCGCAATCAATTCATGGAAGATAGTGTTCTCGCTAATGGGCGATCGTTCTCGTTTTCGTCTACCGTTACTCATATTTACACTTCGATATAAACACTAAACAAACTATAAAGTAGCAAATACTAATTATGAAATAAATAAAACACTCTAAAAACAACTAAAAGTAATACGCAACACAGCTGACATCAAACGGACACATATGCTAAAGGTTAAGTTGTAAGTCACAGACGTTCAAATTCAAAGATGCGTAAAATTAAAGTTATTATTCAAAAGACGATAAAACCTAATTTCTAGTGTAACCTGTATGTTTATGCATACGTTGCTATAGTTTCATGATAATCGGACGAATTTAAGTAACTGAAAAAAAAATTTCCGCGGACGTCCGATATATCGGACGTTGGAAGTTTTCGAAAAAACCATGACGTCCGATATATCGGACGTCGGAAGCGAAAGGGTTAATTGCCTTGGACAAATAATTAAAACTGTGCATTATTTTCCTAAAACACTCATCAAAACTTTAAATTGCATGGAACAAATAACAAAAACTATTCATTGCCTTCAAGAAATCAATTTAACTTTACATAAATTTCATTGAACAGATAATTGAAACTAACAATTAACTGCCTGCTTATAATAAAGATGTTTAAAAGACAACACATTATTTTTTTAAATAAAAACTTCACTTGCTAGTTTTTTTTTGCGTTTGAAGGCTTGAGCGTGCATTTTTTCAAGTGACTGTCAGTTCAATGAGAATTAAAAACATGGATCTTGCTCTCCACAGTCCAAAACCTGAGTCAACATGAAAGCTGATACGGTAGCTTGGAGTTAACATAAATTTTTTTGTTTGCATAGTATGTACACTGAGTTTTATAATATTTAACTAATGATATTCTATTTACTGTATTGCATTGTTAAAACATTCGCTGCGAGTGACGCCTTACATCGTCACGGCGGTTGATGTGTGCACGCTGATGACGCCTTGCGTAGTCATTAGGCAATCTGAACTATTCTGTTTTAGCATGACTGTCGTTCGTTTGTAGTGTGGTCCAAACATTGCATATAACTTTACTGTCGCAGTTTTGGCGTGATATTTTTTGTTTTGTGTTTGAAGTGTACTTTATGTAAATAAGTGTTTAGTGTGTCCATTTCTTATTATTAGTGTTTTGTTTTCAACATGGCTGGACCTGCAGACTAGCTGTTAGTCAGTAGACAGTGATTTAGAGTTTGATGATAAAACGGAAGATTTAGATTTGTTTATTACGGCTTCTAATGATGAATAAATTGAACTCTATAGATGAATAAATTGACTGAAATATATTGAACCAGTGGGTTCAAGGGGATTAAATATTATAATTACCTAACATATGAACTAAAAATATTATATAAATTGACAAATATCAATTTTACTTGTCACAACGTTGAAATATGTAAGCGTGCGGCCATAGTGCTGAGCCGGGCAAGGCAGCGCCGCACCGTGCAATACGCGACTACTTGCACCACAGCAGCAAATGTGTTAAGGATATATTTACCAAGTGGAGTTTAGCAGGGCGCTTAGTGGGATAAACGCACACAATTGTGCAACACTTACCCCAGGCAGTGGCATGGGGTAACCTTTGCCTGTATTGAATCATTTTGTTACAAAGCGAAAACTCAAACAAGAAAATTGCATATCACATGTTTAATAAGTTATGTAATGTACTGCAAGATGGCTCAACAGGATTTAGTAGAATTATTAAATGCATGACTTTTCCCAGATGACTAATGATTTTGGAATAAGGAATCAACAACATCCTGGTAAATTGTAATTAATTGAATGAAGAAATAAAACATAATAAACTTTACGTTGGTACTGAAATTGAAATATTGGTCTTTAGGAACCCTCTCATGTGGAGGAGCTAAAATTATTCGCCGCTTTATTTAACAACAACTTCAAGTATTAATGAAAATTGATTGTGTGCCAACTGTTTGGATTGTTTTTTCGTAGTTTTCTGTTTTTATTAATCACAATAATTAACATTAGAGTAAATAAATAATTAAATATACCTTCCAGATGTGAAGTTATGAAAACTGTGGGAACCATGAAATAACGAAAGGATTGCATTTATTTTCTGTCTGATAAAATCTGATAGCCTGAAATCCTCAGTGGCATTTGGAGCAAATGCAAAGGTAGGCAGGGTGTAGGAATATGATCTGGCATTACTGACTTTCCTGCTGTTAAAGCCTTGTGTTACCTTCACCAAAGCTATTACTTTGATTTCTGGTGGTAACTGTTCATTTATCACTCTTGAAGTTGCATTAGTAGCTGAAAAAGAACTCAATGTTAAGATATACGTTAAATGACTGTTGTTCAGTCGCTAGAATGAAATATCCAACACACACAACACAGCTGAAAGCTTCACAACCTCATTGACACAAATAGTAACAAGCCCTCCCGCTCCTCCCAACTAAGCTAGTAAAATAGTTGTCACTAGTGGCACAGTGCTGTAACCCAGCTACTTGGGGACAGTGTTGAGATTGTAGACAATAGGTTCTATGCTCAGTCCTCTTAATACTGACAAAGCTTCCACTCAGTGGTTGCCATCAACGTGGACAGTACTACAATAAGATAGAACAGTTTATTTGCCTGACATATTCCATGAAATACACTGGCACGTCAATAATTAGTTTATTAAAATTAAGGCCTTATAATAGTCCAAAATTGTCCACTGCCTTGTCAAAAATTCAGACAGAGAGTAAATTATTTGTTTTATTAGAAATTGTAAGATAACTCTTCTGAACTGAGTGTCCTCCATGTCCAGTACCACTTGAGGTAGTTTATTATAAAAATTATTTGCCATTATAATAGGGCTCCTTTCATTTTTCACTAGCCTAGTTCTAAGGATATTTACAGAGTTGTTGTGCCTTGTCTCATGGGAGTGGATTGCACTCCTGAGCTGAATTTTCTCTCTATTATCTCTCAAATATAACAGACACTGGAAGATATATAATGAGAATAATGTTAAAATTTTGAATTTTTTGAAAGCAGGTTTGCAATAATCATATTTTGCCAATCCAGCCATAGTCCTGATTGCCCTCTTTTGAACCAAAAAGACTTCTTCAGCAACAGGAGCACAACCCCATACAATCAGGCCATAAGGCAAGTGGGCCTGAAACAGTCCAAAATACGCCTGCCTAATACGTCTTCAGTAAGTTCTCCACTTAGTCTTTTCAGTGCAAACACACTACTTCTAGAGAAGTCTGGGGTCTCCATGTTGGATGGTAGTCAAAGTTCAGATGTTGTGTAAGGAAGAGAACTGAGTGTCGAGCTTGTCAGTTAGTGGTTTGTATAAAGATTTTATCCTGGAATCAAACAGGAAACCGTCTGTAGCACTAGAGAATCTCACTCTTCTTTATCAAAGAGGAATTCAGTGTACAGCCTCATGAGGTACTTTCTCAAGCCTACTTACAATCTTGGCTTTGTGAGGGAACTCTGTGTGTCACTTGATAATATTGGCATTCAGCCTCATGTGGAAGCTCGGCCATACTTAAGAGTCTGGACCTGCAGCCTTGAGGTTTCACATCTCGTGGCTGAACCTAGTGATAGAAGCTTTGCCTGAAGATCTTGGTATTTGGTCTTACACACATATTCTTCAACATATGATGAATAGTGTTTTATTGTTCAAGCCTATGTTTATTGTTTAAAATTCAATATAAAAATTAAAAACGTAAAAAATATTCATACTATTTATATTTGTATAAAATAAAAATAAAATTCAATATTTAAATTTCGACTAGCAAACCATTTACTCTGACATACAGAGAGGATACAGTAAAAATTTCACTCAAAATGATTAACAGGTTATTGAGCACTGCGTACCTACTTTGAGATTTGCTCTCCCATTTAAATAACATTGAGGCACAAAATGGTACGTCTGTCCACATACATACATCAGTGTAGTACTCCACGGTAAGTACTACACTGATGTATCACTAAACTGTCGCAAAATATTGTTTAATGCTTTTTGTTTTTAATTTTTTTTACAGCAAAAGCTTTTCAAAATATCAAGTCTTATATATATATATATATATATATATATATATATATATATATATATATATATATATATATATATTCTTAAACACAAAGAATTGGAGAATTTTTTGTGATATAAAACAAAAAAAACTTTTTTACCCAAAAAGGTACATACTACTCCTCTTCATTATCAATTTAACTAACCTAAGGTAATATTTTATATGCAACACATTTTAAATCTTTTTCATAAGTGATAATTAAAACTTACAAATTGTTATACCTACGCAATTTTAAGGAAACAACTTGGCCCAATGCAGATACACCTTTATCTGTTCTTGAGGCTCTTACAAAATGCATTAACCTTGTTTCATTGAACATTTGCTCATTTATGTAACCAACTTGCAGCAATGCAACCAGCAAATCTTCTTCCACTGTCTTAACACGTGGGTTCCTAAACAAGGTGGTATATTTCATTGTAATCTTTTTAATTATAATTCATCCACAATTCTGTCGTAGATGAGGCTTTAATATCTACAATTTTAAAATTAAATATTAACTATAGATCTGCAAGGCAATGTTATTTACATGCTTAAACATGTATTTAATGTAAATGAGATATATAGTTGTGTTAAAATTAGTAAATCAAACATATGTCTTAAATTGTACATTTAATGTTAAGAAATTATAACTTTATTAACATTTGTCAATTAAATAACTAAACCATTATTCTATAGTAAGTATCTGTTGATGAATACATCCTCATAGCTTTCTGGGTTACTTATAAATAAAAAAAGAAATATTTCGCTCTTTAAAACTGTTTAGATTTATTTTTTATATTACAGCGATTTGACTAATTTTTGGTTAGACTAAAAGGCACTAGGCCAGGAGTATATCTGGAGAGATAGGTCGTTAGTAAACTTACCAAACAAGTCCACTAACACCTTGCAGTAGTAAACAAATAAAAATTAGACAAACTTTTAGTGCCACTGGCACTTTCTTCAGGTAAGTAGAGATTGTGTCTGTATCCTTAGGTAAGTGTGGGATCATTCAAGAAAATGACATTTTTATACTTAAAATAATGAATAAATTTATATTTGCATTTTATACTTAAAATGTAACTGATATATATTGTAACAAAAATATTTTTTCTCTACTCTATGTTAAATTTGATATATAATTATTTTGTTAATGAAATAATGACCAGCAACATATGAATCACTAGTTTTAAACCTGTATATTTTTAATACAAATAGTATTACGATTTTTATGAATTTCTCCTCCACCATCTTGATTTCCTGAATTTGTCCAGCATTCAATTAGTAATTTTAAACTTTTATAAGTATGTAAATATGATTAACAACAAAATTTGAATTACAACTTTTTGTTATAATTTTTATCTGCATCTATCATGATAATAGCATAAAAGGGCAATTTTTCATCCCCCATTTTGTTTTATAATTTATGTAAGCTAAAAATCATAATCTGACACCTAAAAAACCTCTAGGTACTAATTTTTATAAAAATATGTAATGCATTTTTGTAGTTATTCCAATTGATTACTAATTTTCATTACTACGTAAATGGGATATTTCCAGACTTTACAACTGGTATATTTCTGCAGTTAAGATCTTCCTTAACAAGTTGCAAAAGTTTTCAAATCCATATATCACCTTTCTATTTAATCAGAACTTTCCTATATTTTTTACCTGATTTATTGTACTATAAATACTTGGGAAAATACTGAATTATATTACTAAAGTGTTTCATTCAAGTAAGTATTTCATTGTTATTTTGGATTGTGAATATTACCTTTGAAAGCCATAATAATGTTGTCCAGAGTAAGCTAACAGCATCGCAAACTTGTTTCTCTTGACCCTTTGTTGCCTCAGTAAGGCTCTCTTGGCAGCAGTTTCTGCAGAAACTGTCTCGTTGTCAGGAGCTCTTGTGCGAAAGTATTTATACTTCACTCGGACTGTTGCTTTTCTATATACATTCAATTTTTTTCTGTGTAATGGTGGGCTTTTAAGGCCATAATTCGTCTCAACGGAATAACCAGAAACATGACTTACAAGAACTGAAAACATGTTAAGTACTTCAAAAGAATAAAGTAGATACACCAACATTTTATATTCAAATATAAGAGAGGAATATACATATAAAATATTTTAAGTTTTCAGGATATATTGTTTTCTTTGCTTTAGCTCATTGAGATTTTCCTGTAAGTTATATTAACTGACAGAAAAACAAAACAATATTTTTAGTGTTATAAAACATAAAAATTATCAAGCTAAAATTATAAAAATAAGAAAAATATTACATTCCATTTCAATATAATGATGTAATAAATTTGCTTCAAACGAATAAGACTAGCAGTACAAAAATCAGTGTTCAGTTATAGGTCCTTAGCTAATCCATAAAAATACACATAGGAAAAAGCAACATGTGCACAAGGTGAGAAAAGGTGTTCAATAGGTGAGAAAGTAATTTAAATATTTTTTGTGTATTTCTGCTAGGTAGAACAGTTTGTTAATTGTCTGATGCCTTTGAGAAACTATTCCAATAAGTATATAAGATTATGATTAAGTATTCATGTACAGTCATGATGACTATCTCACCCACCCTTACAAGTACAATGATGACGACCAGTTTAAAAAGATTGGAGGGCTAATTTCATCACAGAGAAGAAAGAATATCATGACAGAGGTTTCATGCAATATTACGCTGAGTAGGTGTTGAGTAGTTAGTTTTCCAGTTTATCGTGCAGATGGCAGGGCTAGCACCGTGTCAGTCTCCTCCTTATTTTCCTCCAAACATTCAAGGAGAAAATAAATGTATTAATTATTAGAACACATTTATAAAGATGTACATTAGTTTTAATCCAAATGTAATAGCCAAATTTTAATCCAAAAATAAGTTAGATCTCGGTCTTCATTATTTACTGAGGACTACAGAACAAGTTATGCGAATCACTTTAAGAGCCATCACCTTTATGTCTTTGAAACAAAAATGAGAATTGAGAAATAACTGGCAAATAGACTTAAATTCTTTGTGTTATCAGTCTTTACTAGTTATTAAAACCTGCAAAAATCATATAAAAACAAATAAACAATTTTATTATCATGGGCATAAATTAACTGGTGGGCCACAATAATTTACTTGTGAAATAACAAATCGTACCAATCTGTTAACAAACAAATAACGCAAAGCAAAAACTTGAGCAGGACTGCAGTGGATAGTTGGGCCCTCTTCTTTTTTCAATCTATGTTAATGATATAACATCTGCCAAACAAAACTCTATACACTGACAATTTGCAGGTATACCAACATTTCACTATCATTGAATCCGACTCAATTGATGAATCACCATGATGTAGCAGTAATCACTTCTTGGACAAAACAACATGGTCTCAAACTGAACAATAATGAGACTCAAAACAATTTTAGTTCTACATCCTAACTTATGTTGACAGTAACTCTTGTCCGGTGGTTCAAATGCTGTGTAGGGAAGATAAGTATCAGGCTTGTTTTTTAGCTGAAATTCGGACCATTACTACATGTTTCTAATTCCACATAAAGCAGTAGGTCCCTTTAGCCTTGTCTATTAATAAATGGTTATTTATAAGGAACAGTTAACCTTTCGTTAGTAACAATGGCTTCACTCGTTCGTCTACACTCAAAACGCTCATTTGCTCTCGTATTCGCCCATATCTTTGATCAGTATCTTGATAATGAATATTAAATTCCATTAATTCACCACCGCTTGTTAAATATTCTATTGCTCTAAAAAAGTATTCCTTTATCTTTATTACGTACACTGTGGTATTCCTTATTCAATAGGAATCCGATATCATTGGCCTATCTTAACACGAAGAGCGTATTCGGCACGTCAATTCTTGGATTTACCAGTTTGTGATCAACTTAAGTAGCCACCTAACCTAACCGCATTAAAAAATGTAGTGGTAATGAAGTAACAGAAAAAGTAGTGGTAGTGAATTAACGGAAAAGGTCCTCAATTTCAAAGAGATTCACAAATAAATGGATCTGGTGTACACTAGCGCTACTTTTATAGCTCATACTTGTCAATTTTGTAGTGGTAGTGAATTAACGGAAAAGGTCCTCAATTTCAAAGAGATTCACAAATAAATGGATCTGGTGTACACTAGCGCTACTTTTATAGCTCATACTTGTCAATTTTGTAAAATAAACCATCTCAACTATTAGGTGCTGCTTATGAGTAAACAGGTATTTGCTCTGCTCTCAGCACACCTTGGATAAATTATAATTAAATCTCAGAATTACAGAAGTTGAACTATAAATATCACACCAGATTTTGGAGCAAAAATTCATGATGAGTTGCAACATTTCAACATTGAAGGAGACTTGATTTATTAGCCCCTAAGAATTACTATCCATTTAAAAGAAGGTTAATTCATCAGATCAGTAAAAAGTCAACATTTACCTGACCAAGGGTAAAATGAGACATTGTGAAAGAAGTGTGCACAAACTATAGTAGACTACTGTAGAGACATGACACTCTTACGTAGTAATTTAGCATTCTCATCACTTGCAGATTTTACTCATGTTTTTGTTACACTGAACGTTCTCAACATGTAAAACCAGACTCAGCCACTTATGGGGATAAATTAAAACTTAAAATTCACAACAACGTTTCCACTTTATTTATTTCTTCCTTTAATTACTGTTCAATACTCTTTGAATTGTTCTTGAAAGTTTGAATATTATAATCAAATCTGAAAATTATTGAAATGTAGATTTTTTTTCAACTATATAAAACAATTGTTGAATTGAAAACCATCCATATGTTTTCTGAGTTTAAAAACATGCTTTGCTGCTGGTCAACATTGTAGGTTACATGATGTATAAAACTACTAATTTATTTGGAAATAAATATTTTATTATCATTGCAGTGTGTGAAAAAATTTACATATCTTACCTTCAGCATTGAATAACACAATAAAGTATTTTGAGAACAACATACCAAATTCCTAATAACAAATCACTTATGACACACCAACGTTAGTCATAAGCAATATAAGCTCAATCACTGAGTAATCTGATATACTAAAACAATTAGACCTCATAGTCAACAAATTACAAGGTTTAGTTCATACAGTTACTACACTATTTGTTTATACAGTCTTTGATTAAAGTTCAACAAATTTTAATTTGAGTATTAAGGTACCATATGCACTAGTTAACATTTCTAAAAGTTTCAAAGTTATAGTTAGTGTATCATACTATCAATTTGAAATAATACTTTGATTATATTAGAGATGAAATAATAATAAACGATTGAAGTTAATTTTGCACAATACTAAAAGTGCCTGAATTATTTAGGTTTTGTTTGAAACAGGAAAGCAGGCTTACCTTTTTAAAAATTCCTTTGGCAAGTAGTTTGAAAGCGACACACACACACAAAAAGATAAAACATAAAATAAAAATAAGAAAATATTCATGGAGATATTTCAAGCCACTGGCCTGAATCTCCAGTCCATCACATAATCTACTAGTTGTTTTTAAATTAATGTTGATGTTTATCATCTTCAATCTGAAGTAGGAATTCATTTCCAATACTTACAGGATACTTGGAGTCTTAGATTTCATGATTCTAAGTTAAATAGGGGGCTAGGCCCAGGATTTCAGTACAAAATGAAAGGAAAGGAAAACAGTATACTTGATAAACTATAGAAAGAAACCAGAAAAACAAATCTAGTTAGTTAATGAAATAGTAAAATACCATAAAAGTAATCAGATCACTCACTGCAAATTGCAATAGCCCTCAACTCAGAAGAATGGAAATTGCACATTAATAGATCACACAATCCAGAGACCCACCTAATCTCAATAAACCTGGCTCCTACCCTCACCTAAGTAGCACAATTAAAACAATATTATTTTATTATACAATAGACGCCGAAGAGTAAAAACATTTCAGTGTTCAAATGTCCCACAGTTGGCAACACCTCATCCACCTACCTTAAATGTGTGTATCAAGTTGACCAGGAAGAGACCAGAGGCCCCTTTTCAGTTAGTTAGTTTTTTACTACTTTCACAGTGCAGATTCCAAAACATTGTGAAGTGTTTCTTTAATCACTATAGTAATGGCATGTGTACACAATGGTTCCACAGTATTTACAATCTTGTAATGATAAAAAAATAACTGTAGGTAGAGCTTGACGTCAGTCAATTCACAAAAAGTCATGGCTATATGTTTTAAAATCATTCAGTGTTAACTGTAAGAGTGTGTACCAAACATTCCATTCAATACATTCTCCATATAATGTTTGCTGCCTTATATTATAGTATTATAACCTTATAACCTCATATTACATAGTACGAGTATATATATTATGAACATACTAGAAATGTTCATTTTATACAATTAAATACATTCTAACAAGAGCAAGTTTGGTTGAGGTTATTTTACTAAATATATTGCCAATTGGTAATATCTGGCAGCAAAATGGTGGTATTATATCACGCTCATTTGAAATTGATAATTGCCCATATCTTGACGATCCAAGAATAATAAAAAAAAAACATATCCTGTGTTTTTCACTTTTTTTTGTCAGTTCTTGTTGACAAATGGCTAACTTCACTGAAAGTCAGAATTTATTTGTGACTTGGGATTTGTAAATTTTCATCTATAAAATCTTGATACCGAGGAACTTTCACACTGCCAAGTTAAAAAATATTTGTCCCTAGAGATTCATACTGTATCATCCCTCAGAACAATCTACCCACTCAACAGTTGTTAAACTTGACCAGTTCCATCGATAGAAAACAGTAATTGAAATACACGTACATAACCTCATTTTGTGTTTAATGTTACAATTTAATGATTTTGTTATATTCCTTTGGCACACAAAAGAAAATCTTCTATGTTCATGGCCAAATACTTCATGTATTCTATATTTAAAAAAGGTGTTCATGTTGTTTACTATAAAGAAAGATAAAACTGAAGTGTTATGGCAATATTACAAATTAATAAAAAGATCTACATTCACAATTTAAATCTAGACCACTTTACCAATTGACTGTATGCTCCCCCTGAAATGTTTATTTGTACCTTATTTTAAGAGAGGGTATATTGATTTGTACTGGATGTCATGGTGGAAAGATTGCTATGTGGGCTCCTCCAATTTTCAACTGGAAGTTGATCCGTATAATGTTCAGCTCCCCTAACAGACAAACGAAGAAAGAGTGGTTTACATAAATTTTGCATTGAATTTCCAAGACTGCAAGATGTTGTATAGTACTGGTCATCTATACCTATAAAAGGCAAATAACACTGACTCACTCACTCATCGCTGCAACTAAAAAGATACTACACCTACGAGGCTGAAATTTTGTAGAATCAAAGGTCTTATGTTGTAGGTGTGCAATAAGAACGGATGTTGAAAAATGTTTTGTAAATCGAAGATGGTAGCCTTTTTAGTGCCAAAAAGTTTATATGCCAAAAACAGCGTTTCTCTAATTGGACTGTAGCGGCTAAATGAACGGTTCTACAGCAAAACTAACGCAGTTTTCTGCGCCTGATTTGAAACGATCTACAACTTTGGCCCTATGACTTTTTGCTCTATCTCACCTCCACTATATTCCACCAGTATTCCTTAGGTAGAGCTAGATTTTCAATTTGTACGTGTAAATCAATTAGGTTAATTTACAGCCTCTAAGAGTAGACTTACAGATTTTTCTAGACTGTAAAACTTTATTATCTAGGAGAACATACAGTATTCAATGGGAAAATATACAATGTAATCTGAACACATGTATAGCCAGGTCATAGGACATGGCTAGAAATACGATATTTCACTGATTCAGAGTCAATTACCGTACTTTGCGCCCTCTAAAGTACGGTAATTTAGATTTTTCTAGACTATGAAACTTTGTTATCTAGGAGAACAAACTGTTTCAAACGGAAAATTAACAATTTAGTTTTAAAGCATGCATAGCCAGATGGCTAAACATGACGAGAAACACAATATTTTATTGATTCAGAGTCAGATATAGTACTTTGTGCCCTCTAAAATTAGACTTACAGATTTCTCTAAACTTTAAAACTTTTTTATCTAAGAGAACAAACTGATTTCAATCGGAAAATTTTAAATTTAGTTTTAACACATACTTAGCCAGTTCATCGGACCTGGATAAACGTGGCGAGAACCATGTAAATTGATTTAGAGTCAATTGCCATATTTTACAGCCTCTAAAAGTACACTTTCAGATTTTGTTAGACAATCATAGTTTGTAAACTACAAGATAAGTTTGATTTAAATAGCAAGATTACAATATTAATTTGCATACAGCCATAAAATTGCCCTACTTTGCCCCCTCTCAAAATAGGCTTACATTGTTTTGCTGTAATAATTATGTAAAAGCCATTCATTCATCACTATTTCTCCAAAACTATATGCCCAATTGACGTGAATTTTGTACATAGGTTTATCTTGGCTCCTAGCCTAGAGACTCACTAAATTCCTCCACTAAAGTTTCCTCTCCGACCTCAGGATTCCGTCTCACTGGCCTCCAAAATTCCAATGGTATTCTTAAGGAGCTATATTAATTCATTGATTTATTTGATTAACAGCTGTTAAATAAAAATAAATTGAATAACATTTTGGTATGCTAAACTTTAAAATTAAAAATAATTGAGTGCAGTAGTAAATTATACATAAACACATTTCGATTATATAATCAAAATCAATATTTGTTCTGTGATTATTACCGGCGAAGCGAGAGGGTACAGCTAGTAGACTTCATAAATTTACAAACAGGTCTGTAACCTGCTTGATTTACATAGATGAATAATCAATAAGGAATATTCTGAGATATTATCCTCACAGCAGCCTATAACAGACAATCAATAGGGCTTTGGGCTTATAACTTTTCTTCTTCCCTGTCTTAATTTGCTATCAAAACAGATATATGGAAATTGCCAATATTTTATTAACTCTTTGTACGTGGTATACAAAATGTCTCACTAATTAAACCTAACTCTACATGCAGTAAGTGGAATGTATGGCTAATCATCGTTTTGAAGCATTACAATCTTATAAGAGCCACAAGAATTTGTGTGATTGTTTAATATGTGCATATAATCAATGCAAATGGCAGCGAGACGCAAAACAGCTGTCAGATGACTCATCAGGTGTTTTTAAAGACTGAATATCTGGTTGAGCGCTCATGACGTGAGGCAGCACTGCGCTCTAAGGGAATATTTTCGCACCAAGTAAACAACACATGAAAGGTGGTTTGTAGAGGTTATAATTTAGACATGTATGTTTATTAGCTGTGAGACATTTCTTTATTCATAGAACACATAAAAAATAAACTTTGAATAATCAAAAAATGTTTTATTTATATATAAGCATTAGAGTAACATTTTTACTTTTATTGCCGCATACGAAGGGTTAAAACTATAAATATATAATTTTAAGTAATTTGTTCAGCATTTTTAGAAGATTTTGGGAAGGAATTATCCTTTTAAGAGTTTTATTTGCTGGTGATTTTATAGGCTTTGTATGTTGAATGGAAGGGCACGAAGAATATTTGTACGCACAGAGAAAGCTTTGGTGTATGTTACTATGATGGACAATTCTAGCTCCTAATAAATGAATGTTCTTGATACCACCACCTACTTCATCATCATCATCATTGGTTTTTCTGCGGCCTGGCAGGTTTTCAAACTTGAGTCCCCTCCTTTTTGTCACAGTATCCTTTTCTATTCTTTAAATCATCGATCAATTGGTTTCTCCTTCATCCTCCCTTTCTTCTTCCCTCCATCATTCCTTCATATATATATATATAATATCCTTCAAAAAAAATATAATGTCCTTCAATAACTGCCCTGAATAAACACTCTTTTATCACTGTACGTCCAAGCCAATTTCTTTTTCTACTTATTATTTCTTTTACTATTCCTGATTTCATTAAAACTTTGCAGAAAAATCTCTCTGAATATTACCTTAAATGATATATTACAAACCTTATATATTATTAATAATAATTGATACATGATTGGTTCAATCCTAGCTTCATATTTTAATTCAATCCCTATTCAAATAAATTGTTTGTTTATTCTTCACTGACTATCAATTAATGACGCTGTATAGCACAATCAGACTTAGTTGTGAAAAATGAAAAAGGAGAAGTGAAAAGCCAATGTAAAAAAGTCAAACACTTTTCTAATTTTGCTATCTTGGTTCAACTGCTGCTTGGTCGAGCTTGATGTGCCACTGAATATCTTATTGTCAAGAGAAGAGTGTTGCTCTTCACTCTTCACATTGCTCTTCACTCAGTGCTTTTTAAATGTTGTCTTCTAATAGCCACTACTTTTACAAAACACAAACAATAACAAAATAAAATGTATTAAACAAAGTTGCATTAAAAATTGCTAGAAGAATGAGAGAAAGGAAATGGCAGACAGGATTATTGGTTGCATGTGGGGTACGTGGCTGAAATTCTCAATCAGCAAAGCGTATCGGCGGCAGCGTTAAGCTCTTTGCGTCTGCTACAGGAAGTCTGACTATTTTCCTATCCCTTCGCTTCTTGTAGAATTAAGTACACCACAAGTATCTAAGTTAGCTATTCTTAAAACTCTAAAATACCATATTTACTTTTTAAATTGACTAAGCATATTTTACATAGCTAACAGCCATGTTTATTCTTTCCAAAAATAAAATATAATTTGTATGATATCCATTAAAGCTCCAGATACCACTAGACTTTTATTTTTGCTACAAACTCATAATCTGTTACATAAGTAGAGTATATGTTGTTCTATTAATATTAAAAAATAGCTTAAGGGGTATTAATAAAAATGGTTTTAAAAATTCTAACATTATTTTATTTTACGGCATTTTAAATTATGAGCTGAGCCACATCCAGACTACCAAAACAATTGAAATATGGTACAATTTATTGTATCAACAATGAATTAAGCATATATGTCAAAGTACAAAAGCCTTAGACACTTTTGAACATAACAATCTCAATATTCTTCACATTTAACTTTTTTAGGAATTTTTGAAAAAGACTATAAGTAAAATGATAGATTTATAGGATCCTATTCATCGGCATATACTACATTATATTAGTTACAACAAAATTATTACAATCAATGTAGTTGCCATATTTACAGGATAAGTATAAAATTATATTTAAATTAAGATAAGGTAAAACCTGGCATATCCGACCCTGTGATTTCCGAAACCTCTGATAAACGGCCCTGGTGGATCGGTGACAAAGAGGGGAATATTAGTTTCAAGGAAAGGAGGGATGGGGAGCGTAATGAGAGATTACTCCACAACAGACGTCACCTACACCATTTTTGGAAACATTGCTCTGGTGTGTCAATTGATCAAACAGTTGCAATTGTATTGCTATTCTGTGTGCATTGAGTTAAAAAAAATATAATGTCCTTTATTTTATTGTTTCATTGTTTTTTATTTACTTAGGTTTAAAATAAAATCAAATTTATAATCTTTTGATTTTTTCTTTCCATTACGTGATCAGAAAGTAACTTAACTAATAAATATGACAATAACGGGACAACAGTATTTTAGTTTTTATTTTTGTTAAATTAAAATGTGTGCTATTTTATAAAATTATTACTGAATACTTTGGAAACCCCTTACAACTCCGTATTAAACAATTCAATTATTTTGTAGATCCTTCAAAGCATAACCGCAATATCCGCCATGAATGGCAGTCTTTACCATGGTAATTCCATAACTGGCTACTAAGTTACCCGGCCTACCCTTGGTGCCATATTAGGCTGGATATGACAGGTTTTACTGTATAAGAAAAATATTAATTTCCATTGGTACCTAACTTTGTTCAAAGAATATGAATTTGTTAAAAACAAACAAAATGTTAACAATATTTTAGATCCTACATAAATTGAACTAACAACTCAAGTTTGGATTTTCCAACCAAAATTCATATTTGTAATAAAATTAAAATTTGGTTTTTTATCCTTTGTAAATTTGGTAAAAACTGTTGATATACACCCTAGGCTCAACAACTAAATGCAGAGAATCACAGTCACCGTGCAGTCTCCTCAACTGCGTGTGTGGCAGCGATGAGAGCATCCAGGTTGTGTCTGTGGGCAGGTGGTGTCAGAAGCCCCTGGTTCTTCTCTAATGCTTCATCTAATTCTGAATGGATATGGTTCGTCCTTACATCAAAACTGTGCATTTTTAAATTTTCAAGCCAGCTGAGCATGCTGGATATAGATAAGGATTGATATACATAGTCAATGTAATATTGAGAAAAAGTAATAAAATAAAGTATAACCTCCCTGGCCTGGCTTAATATGGTAGCCTATATGTAAAAGATGGATGAACAAGAGACTATTTAAATTAGCATTAGTTGAGACGTAATAGTTCCTTGTAAAAAGTAGATACAGTACTATATTTCAATTCTTCTGTTTAACTGCTTTATCTGTTAGTTATGCCATTATATAGTTGAGTTTGTCATAAAGTGTCATAGTTCCGTTTTTCATTAATTGTTAACACTTTCAGAGAAAAAAGCCTTCAGTTAAACAGTATAGAAATACTATACTGTACAAAAGATGTGATAGCAATAAAAAAAAAAAATGTTCAGTACAACAAATAATCATAACATAACCTGTGCGCTTATGAAAAAACAAAGATGTTACGAAAACCACCTTTTAACTAGAAAATTGTACATGGCAACATAAATTAGTGTTTTCTGTTCACGTCCAATTTATTTAATAATATTTTGAGAACTTATTTCATATTTTTATACTTAAGATTATGGTATAAGCACAAGGCCAGGAGAGGTAGAGCATCAACAAACTTACCTGAGAAGATAAGTCTGCTGACACAGTACACAAAGATAGACAATACGGATGTTCAGTGCCACTGACTGACACTTCTTCCGGTAATGAGAGATGCCCCTCTGGAAAATCAAGGTATGTTACTCCCCTCCTGACCTGAAGAAGGAGCCAGTGGCACTGACTATTTTTGTTTTGCCTTTATATGTTTTCTTATGTTTTGTGGGCTTATCTTCTCAGGTAGGTTTACTGCCCTATATCTCATACAATATCATTTCATCTTGAATTACTTCTATCAATATAAGCACATTCATCAAAACATTATTTCAATATACCATTTTATGATCTGAGCATTCAATACATTTGCTTTTAAAGGATACGATTTTTCCTTCTTTTCTGCTTCAACTATTGTAGGCAAGATAAACTTTTGCCTAAACTTTTCTATTTCTTCATCCCACTCTTTCCACTCCATTGTTTGGTGCATTCCATCATTTCCAAATTTGTGATTATATCTCTCATAGTGAACCTAAAACAACAAGGGATGTAATAATGAGGTGTACAGCTATTCCCCTATTAGATTAAACGTGATAGAGAAAGAAATTGTACAGAACCAATTTCTATTACTTTGCTTCATTGATATATTTTCACCTAGAAGGGCATGGGATGAGGCACTGAGTGAAAGATGAAAATAAGCCATTTCCTCTTATGTTCATTTTTCTTTTGTTCTTTTGCTTTTCCTCGGAATTGAGATTTGATTTTTCTTTAAAATTTGTATGCTTTCTTCTTAGTTTAATTGTTATTGTTAAGAGACATTTTATTTACATTACATTTTTATTTAGTAAACATTTAACTAATAATTTTATTAATCTAGGTAATTTAGTAAACCTTTTTATTTCTAAACTTTTAGATTGTCAATTTGTGATTCCTATTTTGTATTGTTTATTGTTAAATGTGAATTTAAAATGTTTATTGTTATATGTTTATGTGGTTAAGTGGAAGAGAGGACTTTATAGTCCTAACTTCGCCACTAAAATAAAGGCTTTTTCATTCTCATTCATGGGAAGCCCTCAAAGTACGTATTTTGGCCTTAAGAATAATATATAGAGAGATTCAAATTAATTGAAAATAAACAGCTGTTCAAATGTAAATAAGATCTTTATACAATTGTAAAAGTTGATGGAATGTAAATAATGATGTTTGTATTGTTCAGGTTATAGAGATTTCATAATGTAAAAAAAAAAAAAAAACAGTATAAATTGAATGTATGTCTGTATCTGTATGTTTTCCATTGTGCAATACTACGCCATTAATTCTGTAGCCATGAAACTGAAAGAAGTTATGTATTTCATCACAAAAAATGCAATTCCAACAATTTAAAATGATTCATTATTCATATTTCTAAAGATCAATGTACTATTGATAAATTACGGTCAAAATAAAACAAGGAAAAACTACTATTTTAATTGTAAATAAAATCTGTAAAATGTAAAAAAATGCACACAGACTTTCAAACAATAATATAACAATCGCTAAACAAAAAGAAGAGTCCTTATGTATTTAAATATATTCTGCTATACGAGGGGTGTTTTTAAAGTGAGTACTGTTTTGAAATCCTGCTGTTGTAACGCTGTGGTTGACGTTATATATTTTTTTATATATTTGTGCATTTTATACTTGTATAGTATTATATTTGTGCTTATATTGTAATATATTTGTGTTTTGTAACATTCACTTGTACTGTATATGCACCAACACACCTTATGCTCATTAAAAAATTACTATTTAAAGTAAAATGTTTAACAGACATACGAGATTTAAACAATTTATTTTTAATCTATATAAACAATAACTAATATTTTGGTTCAGAAATTAATAAGTGAAAATAGAATGAAGGCTTCTATCTAACATTTTCCATATATTTCTTAATAAAAAAAGATTCAAATAATGATTCAGGTAAAAATAAAACAGCTATGAATAGGCTACCTCTTCCAACAGCAATCCTAATCCCGGAGCAATGGGAATGTCCAGTTTGTCTTGCTCCCAGGAGCGAGTGAGCGTATCACAAGTTGTCATTCCCTTCACAATAGCTATTGTCAGACCTATCATTTTTCGTATCTGATGTAACATAAAGCTCTGACCTGCAACATTTTGTCACTTCAGTATGGATAGTAGTAAATAAAAAGAATTCTTTTGGTAGAGTAGGTCGGGGTAAGATTTTGCAGGGTGGGAATTTTATCCCTGCGCTGGGGCCAGTTGGTACCACTGAGTGTCAGCTAATGCAAGGAAGCGTCCTCGCCATTACTATGTCGTTTGATGTCTCTGCTGTGATTACTCAACTCACAATGTGGTAAGAGCTTATTTCAACTATTTCAATCTAATATTTCAGCATTTTGGAATTAGTATAAGGTATTCCAACTTAAAGTATAACCGGTTTAGTACTACATTGTTTTAAAACCCATTTAATGTTCTACTAGAAAACATGATTGTTTAGTTCAATTGATGCCCAATTAGAGCAGCAGCTCCTTAGAAGTGAATATACTGCTCTTGGGGCAAGAGTTCGCATGCGTACTCTTGCCCCGACCTTGTTGTTTTATGGTTTTTACTTTTATTTAATATGTATAATACATTTATTTACTATCCACTATTAAATTAGAGTGCTTGCATCTTGATTCGATTGAAAGCCGTGTAGCTGCCTTATTAAACCCACTGTTTTATAAAAATCAGATACTAATGGTAATTAATTAATCTTCTTTTTTACAGATCCTACAAAAGGAAGACATGTACTGAGGAGATGCTAATTTCGAGGATGCTGGAGGCTGGGATGTCGAAGAGAAAAACCGCCAAACAGTTGGGAATCTCAGAAGCTACACTAAGGAAAAGGCTGTTAAAGGTAAATATCCCTGCTTATGGTTAAAATATTTTCAAACAAAAAAATATTGCACAACACTGAAGGCATGTTGTGCTTTGTTGTAGGGAGTTGGTGCAAAAAGCTTAGGCCGATTCAAACCTGTGTTCAATGGTGAATTAGAGGCTGAACTTGTTGAACGCGTTAAGAGACTGGATGAATGTTTTTATGGCCTAAGTATGAAAAATCTCAGAAGATTGGCATTCCAATTTGCAGAAGCAAATCAGATTCCTCTTTCATTTAATACTGATCTTCAGCTTGCTGGGTTGGATTGGGCTGATGGGTTTTTAAAGAAACACAAGCTATCGTTGAGAACTCCTTCTAAGACAAGTCTTGCCCGGATATCTGGATTTAATAAGGCTCATGTTGATGTATTTTTCAACAACTTAGAAGACCTTATGAAAAAGTATAAATTTCCTGCTTCAAGAATTTGGAACATGGATGAATCTAGTACAAGCACTGTACCTCATAAAACTCCTAAAGTTGTGTACGTTCAAGGGAAAAAAGCGGTTGGTAAGGTTTCCCCAGCTGACAGAGGAACAACTTCCACTGTTATTTGCGCCATGAGTGCTAATGGAAACTACGTACCTCCAGCTATTATTTTCGCGAGGAAACGTCTGAAACCAGAGCTTATGAATGGAGCCCCACTGGACTCAATGATGCTTTGCTCAGACAATGGATACAGCAACACCGATTTGTTCACACTTTGGCTGAAACACTTTCAAAAAAATGTTATTTCTTCTGAATCAAACCCTGTTCTACTGATCTTAGATAATCATGGCTCCCACATCAGTCTCGAGTCTCTGTTATTTTGCAGACAACACAGTATTCACTTATTTTCCATACCTCCACACAGCAGCCACAAAATTCAGCCTTTAGACAAGGTTTTTTTAAGCCTTTGAAGGATTATTTAAGTGAAATGTCCGACAATTGGCTTTTCAATCATCCTGGGCGGGTAATAACCCAGCTACCAAATAGCCGAAATCTTTGGCCAAGCATATGAAAGAAACGCAACAATGGGAAAGAGAATTAAAGACTTCGAGGTATGTGGAATTGTCCCTGTTAATCGGAACGTTTTCTCAGATGATGTTTGTTGATCAGATGAACTTTCTTCCCAGTTCATTAACTGACCAACCAATACCTGTGGATAATTCATATGAAGATTTGGGTCTATACGAACAAATTCCAACAGAATATAATGCAGCAGATGTTACTGACCAAGCATAATCTACTTTTGATGAATATATTAGAGGAGATATCAATGAAGAAGTGACAACTCCAGTTAGAGAACACATGGTTAAGCAGTGGACTTCACCGGCTGACGTGTTACCCCTCCCTAAATGAACAGAACCACAAAAAAGGAAAAGTACAAAACAAAAGTACTAAGTCTTACTAACTCTCCATTTAAAGACCAGTTAGTTGCTGCTGATCAGAAAAAAGGCTAGCAGAATAGGACAGATTAAAAAAGCTTGAGACTAAAAAGAAAAAGTTGGAATTTACGTCAGTGAAAAACCCCAAAAGCAAGCGGTAAATTAATCCCCCTGGCCCCTCAACTGATAAAATTAGGTGTCCGGCGTGTGAAGAAGAGTTCAAAGAACCACCGGAAGAGGACTGGATTCAATGTACAAAATGTAGAGAATGGTGGCACGAAGATTGCTCTATGAATGATGTAATGAATTTTGTATCTATACTACACACGGATAATTAACACAAATGTTTTATTTAAGTACATATTTATCCTCATATATTTAATATTTCCTTTGGTATCATCAGTATCTTAAGGAAAGTTTATAATTATGTAACTAATAAAAAAAAGACTGCTCCAAATTTTCAAAAAATGCCATGCTCCGACTAAATGTCTGCATTCATATGAATCATTTTTTTAGTCATAACTCTGTTGCATTTTAAGATAATTTATCCATTAAGAACCCATTTTAAAAGACATTTTATGAACTTTAACCTCAAGTAAAATTAGTTTTTTTAAACTGTTAACTTTAAAAACAATTAGGGTTTAAAGGGTTTGAAATGAGTACTTTTCGCTCAGCATGAAAGGGTTTGAATTACAATATATCATTCCGTTTTCATGCTACACCAATTTTTAAAACAGATAGATGTTCAGTGAAAAAGCCATTAAATTTGTTTTAATAACAACATTTTACGAATATTTATTAGTAAATATTGGAAATATTTAAACAAAAAGATAATTTTTTAACTGTCATTTATTTTTGTTTTAAGTTAATAGTTTATATTTTTAAAAGTATGATTTCTAAATTACTAAAACTTCTGGAACTTATAACTGACATATAAGTGAGGTAAATTATCGTTGGATTCTGATAAAAATATATTAGTAATAACTTCAGTTTTATTCCTAATTCCTTTATCGAAAACATTAGTTACCTTTACTGTTTTCATTGTAATTTCATCAATTTTTGTTCTATAAACCTCAATAAGAGCTTAAATTAAAGCTCTTTACTTGTACTTTAAACAAAACTACTGAAGTGTTTTCATAAAAGTTACTCATTTTTCCGTTATTTTATTTTTAATCTATTGGTAAATTCACGGCTAATAAAAAAAATCTTCAAGCAGATGTAACTCTTACCTGATAGAACATAATTAAATAAAAAATAAACCGTTTGATTTGTTTTTTTATAAACTTTACTTTTTATAAGAACGATTATTGTCTTAGATCATAAGATTTTTTAGTTATTTGTGAAAAACTTTTGAAAATCATGTTTTCTCTTGCAATTTTCATTCACTATTAACTAAAAAACTGCTGGGTTTTCGACAAAATGTATAAGGCATTTTTTGCTTAAAATTAGTAAATCTACCAATTCCGTGTTATTTGGAATTTTTAATTTACCACTCCCGAGAGGGGGGGGAAGTCACCCTCAGGGGGAAGCGCATATCAGCACTATATATCTTTTGTTGTATGTGTTATCTTACAAGTTATTACAAACTTTCAAGAAAATTGATGCATCTTGAAAACTCTCGGAGGTGAAACCTTTTGGTGACTGGACTATAAAGGATTTTTATATTTTCCAAATATTTATGAGAGATGCTGTTGAAGATTTAGTAGTTGATACCAAGATTTCAATAGAAAAATGATCATACACAGTGGAGAAATCTTATCTGACTTGAAAAAATACAAAATTTTGAACATTTTTGCTCAGGGCAATCTACCTGAGGTAGCTCACAAAAAGTACTGAAGATACGGCTCTAAAAAAGAATTAGATTAGTTGCAGAGGATCTAACAGACATTTTAGATTGTTATCTAAAATAATCTAAGCTTTTCAAAAATGTTAGCTAGGATAGATATTATTATAGGCCTTTAGTTGGTTACTAGGCTTACAGGATATTTTTTATGTTTAGATTCACTGCACCCAAACTTCAATATATCTGGATAGAAGCCAACTGGAAGGGACTAAAATAAGGTGGTGAGGGAAGATGCCTGCAAATCTGCACAATATTTGATAACAATTTACTCCAAGGGAATCCTAAGCTCTTTGGAAGTTTCCTCCTCCAAAGCCCTGAGAACCTCAGCTTCATAGAATACGTTGGAAAAGGACTTCACAAAAATATATATATCAACTATTTACTGTGCTGTAAAATGACGTGTTTTGTGTAAGTTATTAATATAAAAAAATCATACAAACAAAGAAGCTATATAAAAAAATAAAAATTAGTTTGTATACAGCCAAAAATGCATTATGTTCTTTAGTAGTTTACAAGTTAAATATGTTGGTATTTCCCAATTTTTTCCAAATTTTTGTTTTGGTACCGAACAGGTTTAACTAACACTCTCACAAGAAATTATACAGCATTTGTAAAATAGCCTGTTTTTTTTATACATTAACATCACTTTTCTAAAATAGCCCCTTGAAATTAGGAAACGTTCATTACTCTGTATATTAATTTGATAGTTAAAAACTCAGCAATCTTTGAGACAAGTCCAATTCAGTCCAAGCAATCTTATGAATGTTGGCTGTAGTTTAGCACTTCATAACAATAAAATTATTACCAAATCAACGCAGACAAATTTGCAACGGGTCTTGCAGAGTAGAAAAACTTTATTGTATAAAAATCTTGCTTAATGTTTTAGCAGTCAATATGCAGGGTAAAAACTTAATATTAAATTACAGAATTTAACATTACGTTAAACATATAGATGTTGGAAAATGTTACGTGATTATGTTTAGCCTTTTTGGCTCACTGACCCTGAATGAAATTGACATTGCACTTCTCGCTGATTCTTACACACTGGTTAAATACGTAATTGTAATTCAATATATAAGGGTGATTCACATAGATATGCCGTAGAAACAAAGAAACTTTGGTAGCTCATTCTACATGCTGTAAATATAAAGATAAAAGCTAATACAAAAATAGGTCCGGAAATGCTTCGATAGTAAGTTACGACTAATGAAAGATTTTGTCCAGTATTTGGTACCTTGGATTAAATAAGGGCTTCTTGATTTTCTGGAAAGGTAAATTAAGGTGCTGATTCAATAGTTTCTTATGGTCTTTCAAATGAAAAACTTCATGAAACATATCCCTGAACTGTAAACTAAGTAGTTTTTGAGAAAACTAGTGATAATTTCAACACATGGAGTGAAAATAAAACACAGTTTCCAGTTTTCTGCATCGTAAACGTTTGATTTAACCAATAAACAAATATAACTTTCAAATAAAAGTTGTAGAAAATGTTTTCTAAACTAAACTGTGTAATTAAAACTGTGTATACAGAAAGTGAATGCATGTTCAATTCAATCAATTTTTATGCAGAATGATGTAAAATAAAAGCAACTGAAACCTCTTAATCTAAATCAATTTAATAAAATTACAATAAAAGTATAATTAAAAATACTGCATTTAAATTTCAATTCCTAAATTAAACCAATCTAATTCAATTCCTTAATGGAAATCAAAGTTCACACGTAATGGTATTAACAATTTTTGAAACCAACATTTATAGGCAGAAGTACCAAAGTACGTTTATGGGTACTTAAATGTAAACCTCTTTACATTTAAGATTGGGCGGGTGGGTTAGTATCACTTTATGTGTATGGGTGAACCCTAATGTAGCGAATTGAGCGAAACTTTCAAAACTGATTTAGCATCGATCAACTCACTAACAAAGCATTTTCGGACCTATGTATATATAAACTTTTATCATTATTTCCACTGTAGAATGAGTTATGAAAGTTTCTGCACATCTTTGTAAATCACCCTGTACATATATACAGTATATGCTAAATATTAAAAAAATTACCAGAAATCGTTAAGCAAGCATATCAAGCTATAAATGTTTTGCTAACATAAGAAAATAAATTCCAAGGAACAGATACTAATAGGACTTGTATAATGGTAGGCATTAAAAAACCATAGAACAAACAACTTTCAAGAATATAGCATTTAACTGAAACATAACTTAAAATAAAATAAATAAATAATGTCTTTATTTAGAGTGATTTTCAGCATAACATTGCTTTTCAAAATAACTCAACTCAATTAGCCTAAAACTACTTACTAATATTTACAATTTTGTATTTACAAGTTATTTACCATTTAGGTTCTTTTACATTCTAAATTGCTTGTAATTTATGGATTTAAGGAGAGGGGGAAGAGCGTTATACACAAAGGGCCCTAACTAAGAACATATCTAAGAATGCAGGTATACCACAAAAGGTCTCTTCGCCGAGCAAAGAACTCAGAATGGAGAAGTAAACAAACAAACTAAATAGGTAAATAAATGCACTGAAATAATCCATTATCTACTCAAAACAACTGGGTAAAATACCTAAACAAATGATGCACTAATTTTGCAGGCACACTCTATATATGTATAACTAAAATTTTATTCTCAATAAAATTGTTATTACTATTAAATTATATTATTTGGAATTAAATTGATCAATAAATCAAACTTACCTTTAACTTTAAGTGTGACAAATTCCATATCATCTATTTCATAAGGCTCTCCACATGTGAAGTTCATAATATATCTCATAGCACTGGGATCTGACGGGAGTCTAAAAATAAATAATTCTGATTACTTGAGAAGAAGTTGGCTTAGTAATTATAAATTGGAATGCATATTTATTTATGGAATGTATATTAGTAAATGATGCAACCTAAACAGTGCTGACTAAGTTATTTGGAGAGGATATTTTTCATGAATAATCGCTGTGATCTTTTTGTCTTCGGATGCGGGTTGCTAGGGTTTGTAAAGAATACTAAGTACAGGAGGAATAATCTTATTGTAGAATAGATGCCGCAAACTTAACTTCTGTCTATTTAATATCAAATTCTTTTAGACACAGTTAAGTCAGAATTTCAATAATATGTGGACACATCATTTTACATTTGTTGGTTTAGGGATGCTTTGTTTTATTTTGTGTAGTTTCTATCGGTTCTTTTTATTATTTATTTGAGTTTTCATGGTTATCTAACAAATTCTAACTTAACTGTGTCTAAAAGAATTTGATATTCAATAGACAGAAGTTAAGTTTGCGGTATCCATCCTACAATAAGATTATTCCTCCTGTACTTAGTATTCTTTACAAAACCTAGCAACCCGCATCAGAAGATAAAAAGATCACACCAATTATTCACGAAAAATATCGTCTCCAAATAACTTTGTCAGCACTGTTTAGGTCGCATCATTTACTCATGTGGGAAGTACTATCAAAGAGTATGACATCATTGCCTCTTATTATAAAGATTAAATTTCATAACACTTAATTTTCCTTGCTTTCTTTAATATTCTGATAAACAGGATCTACTATGACAAATGTATTTAATTTTTATATGTAGTGCTGACATTTATTATTACATTTTATTTACATGTATTATTAATAATATTTTCGTACGTAAATCACAAAATAGCAGAAGTTTCAAATTCAGTTAATAAAAAAGTAGGATAGAATTTGGCTAACAATTTAGTTTCCTTAATTAAATATAAGTTTCCGATGACATTTCTTTATCCTTCTGCATATAATTAGTGATTTATCATGAAATGATCCAAGTGCCAGAATTACAATATTTTAAAGATAAGTCTACACGATTTCTTAAAAAAAGCTAATCTTAATAAGATCTTTATTTTTGTACATACATACATATCCTAGTCCCGTTCCAGTTTACTGGGTCTGGGTGTTGACAAGCACTCTCCATCTTCTTCTATCAGACCAGATTCTTTCCCCCTCAATCTGTTCCCATCTGTACCCTCTATTTCCGATCTCTTCCTTAACACCTTCTAACCATCTCTTTCTCTGTCTACCTCTAGCTCTCCGTCCCTCTTCTTTACTTTCCATCATTTTCCTTGGCAGTCTGTTTGGATCCATTCTTTTGATGTGCCCATACCACCGTAAAATATTCTGACCTATTTTTTCTCTTATACTTCTAACTCCTAACTCCTAGTTCCTCTCTTATATCTTCATTCCTCACTCTATCTCTTCTCGTTTTTCCACACATACCTCTCAAAAATTTCATCTCTCCTGCCTGTACTCGGCTCCATTCTTTCTCATTCATCGTCCATGTCTCTGATGCATATGTAATTATTGGGGTATAATATGATTTAAACATTATCATCTTTGCTTTTGTGGGTACACTTTTGTTCCACACCAGGTGTTTTACCGTTTGGTAAAAATTTCCACCTTTTTGTAACCTAGCTGTCACTTCTTCTTTCAATTTCCCTTCCTTCGATATTAGTGCTCCTAAATATTTAAAATTTTCCACTGTCTTCAGCGGTTCCCCTTCTATGGTTATGTCTGCATTTATTGTTCCAGTCCTTCCAACCACTAGAATTTCACTCTTTTCTTTGCTAATCTTTAAATCATTTTCTTTGAGTTGCTTGTGCCATTCATTTAAACGCTCTTGAACTTCATCTACAGTTTTCCCCCATATCAATAGATCATCGGCAAAAATCATTGTATTCAACTCTCCCTTTACTTTCTTCTTAACTGCTCTTGTAATCTTTTCCATTACTATATTAAAGAGTATAGGTGATAGCACACTTCCTTGTTTCAATCCTTTCTTTATTTCAAACCAGTCTGTATCGCCTAAATTTGTTCTCACACAGCATTTATGTGCTTTGTACATTTCTTTTACCCATCCTATATAATCATCATATATCCCTATTTCTTTCATACTGTTCCATACTGACTCTCTCTTTACAGAGTCATACGCTTTTTCAATATCAATAAAAACTAGTATCAATTGTTCATTGTACTCCCATTTCTTTTCACTCAGTTGTCTCAGTGTAAAAATAAGGTCCACAGTGCTTCTATTCCTCCTAAAGCTATGCTGTTCTTCACTTAATTCTTCTTCTACTTTTCCTTTGATTCTATTTAGAATAATTCTTTCAAAAACCTTAGCCATTTGCACCATCAGTGTTATACCTCTATAATTTTTGCACTGTCTCCTATTACCTTTTTTAAACAGCGGGACTATCTGCCCTTTACTCCATTCATCTGGGAAGTTTTTTCCATCCCAAATACATTTGAAAATTCTGTACAACCATTGAACTCCCACTGGTCCCGCAGCTCTTACCATTTCAATTGTCACCTCATCTGGTCCAGAGGCTTTATTGCTCTTCATGCTTTTAATTGCATCTTCCACCTCTTTCATGCTTACATCAGCTACGTTCCCTGTTATTGCTATCTTATTTCTTGTTGCTTCTTCTTTATAATCCTTGTTCAGTAATTTTTCAAAATAATTTTTCCATTCTTTTTTAACTTCATCTGGGTCTTCCAATACGTTTCCATTTTCTAACTCGAGTTTGGTTGTTGTTTCAGTGTTTTTTCTCTTGTTTTTCATCATGTTATAAAACATTTTCTTATTTCCATCTACATCCTTTTGCAATTCTTGTGTAAACTTTTCCCATGATTTTCTTTTTTCCTCTTCCACTATTTGTCTACATTCTCTTTTCTTTTGTAAATAAACTTGTTTATCATCTGCGGTGCCACTCTTACACCACTTTCTCCAAACTTGATTTTTATTTTTTACTGCCTTTATAGTAATCTCATTCCACCAGTTTGTTTGCTTTCTTTTTCTCCTTCCTGTTGACCTTCTTTCTGCCATACCTGTACAATTTCTGCCATATTTCTTTAAAAAATACTCCCATTCTGCATTTACTTCTCCTCTCTGGTCCCTTGGCACTTTCTGCATTATTTTACTTTTAAATTCTTGACAAATCATATTCTCTTTCAGCTTCCAGTACTTTATATTTTTCCTACTTTCCACTTTTATCCATTTCCATCCTACTTTACTTTTTATTTTTGTACGTAAATAAAAAAAATAGCACAAGTTTCAAATATTTAGCTAATAAGAAAGTAGTATAGAATTTGGCCAACTATTTAATTTTCTGCCGTATATGCTTGATGGAATTGCTTTGGTTGTAAATAGAAAGTAATTTTTTTAATAAATTCCACAAATCTTAATTTTTATCAAGAGCGCTTTCGCCGATTAAGGGCAACTTAAGGGTGTATCTTCAGTTGTATACAATAAACAGAAAACATATGGTTTCTGTTGTTCATAATTTTTATTTGTAGTGAAGCTTTTGTCATTTCTTTTTGCTTTTTTAATAATTCCTCTAGGATAATCATTTTTAATCAACAGATCTGTAGTATCTTTTTCTTCAAGTATTTTGTCTTTCTTATCTGGGACTAACATATCAATCCTTTTAAATAAACTTTGTACAAGACCAATTTTAACATGTTGAAGATGGTTTGAATAATAATTTAGGTACTGTCCACTGAAATTTTTTTGTGAAAAAGAGAAGTCTTAATTTTGTTATCATTTGTCTTAGTAATTAAAACGTCCAGAAAAGGAATTTCTCCATTAACTTCATTTTCAAAGGTGAATTTTATTGTCGGTCTTATTTTATTTATATATGTTAAAAATTCATTCTGTACGTTCAATTTTTCTTCTGAAACACAAAAGATATTATCAATATACCACAACCAAATTTTGGGTTTCATATTTTTCCTATCTTGAAAAACAATGTTTTCACAGTGCTCCATAAAAATATTACTAATTATAGGACTGAGTACACCACCCATAGGTAGACCTCTGAAACTTGATTGTAAAATTTTGTTTCTATTTGAAAATAATTATGGTTTACACATACAGTGAGTAGTTCCATTATGCAATCGACAGAGAGGTTTGTTCTTGTTTTAAGACTATTGTCATTTTTTAGGAGTGTTTTAATCAAATTTAATGCTTCAGGGACAGGTACATTTGTAAATAGACTATTGATGTCATAACTAACCATAACGTCACTGGATGTAACAGTAACTTCTTTGATTTTGGTAATAAAATCTTCAGAGTTTTTAATGTAAGATTGAGCTTGTCCAAACAACGGATTTATGATTGGTAACAAATATTTAGACAACTTGTACGATGGAAAATCTATGGAACTAACTATTTGTTACCAATAGTTAGTATGTATTTACCATATACCAGAGACTGGACGACTATGTATTTTATACAGAAAATCAAAACTAAACAGAGGCTATGTACACAACATATTTGGTACAATAATCAATGCCGTAAGTTAAACATTTTTCCTAATTATATTTAGATCAAAATTAATTCAAAATCTCGTTCATCAAATACTGCTCTCATTAAAGCTAAAAAAGTTTGGTTGACAGAAGAAATTAAAAATTGGTATCAACTTAGAGACAATGTTAGTAGATATCTCAAATGTATTCATGGATTACTTTCTAAAAGATTACATTTTATTGAGTTTGATGTTTTTCAAAGTGAAACATTTGATATGGTTAGTGATACCATACATAATGTATTTACGAAACAAGTATTAAAAATTCAGAGGCTTTGTACCATAAATAAGATATCATGCCCTTTTACTAAACTAATTCATCATAATCTAACACTAATCAATCAGAAACCAATCAATTTGTTGTAAATCTTTCTAAAAAATATTTGACAGATTGTATTAAACAAAGGTCTTAACTTTTCTGTGTCAAATACGCACTTTTCAAATGTTGACATGGTAATGCCAATTGATTCAGCTGCTAATTTATTACCTCCTGAACACAAAGATTACTACCGTTCCTTGATCCGTAAAACACTGGAAAACTCAAAACAACCTAAAAATAAATTAACTCTTACAGAGCTGAAAGCTCTTAAATCATTAAAAACGGATGAGTCCATAGTTATGGTTCCTGCTGATAAAGGAAAAGTTACTGTCATTTTAGAAAAAGAAGATTATGATAGTAAAATTAAAAAGCTCATTAATTGTGATGAATACATTTCACTAAACAAAGATCCTACAGTTAAAATTGAAAAAGACATAAAATGTGTACTTAAAAATTACGAAAATGAAATTGGTAAACCTCTTGTTCTTAAGTTAAGTCCACAACATTCAAAACCACCTCATTTTTATGGACTACCAAAACTTCATAAGGACCTAATTCCTCTAAGGCCAATAGTTAGTTCCATAGATTCTCCATCGTACAAGTTGTCTAAATATTTGTTACCAATCATAAATCCGTTGTTTGGACAAGCTCAATCTTACATTAAAAACTCTGAAGATTTTATTACCAAAATCAAAGAAGTTACTGTTACATCCAATGACATTACGGTTAGTTATGATGTCAATAGTCTATTTACAAATGTACCTGTCCCTGAAGCATTAAATTTGATTAAAACACTCCTAAAAATGAAAATAGTCTTAAAACAAGAACAAACCTCTCTGTCGATTGCATAATGGAACTAATCACTGTATGTGTAAAACATAATTATTTTCAAATAGAAACAAAATTTTACAATCAAGTTTCAGAGGTCTACCTATGGGTGGTGTACTCAGTCCTATAATTAGTAATATTTTTATGGAGCACTGTGAAAACATTGTTTTTCAAGATAGGAAAAATATGAAACCCAAAATTTGGTTGTGGTATATTGATAATATCTTTTGTGTTTCAGAAGAAAAATTGAACGTACAGAATGAATTTTTAACATATATAAATAAAATAAGACCGACAGTAAAATTCACCATTGAAAATGAAGTTAATGGAGAAATTCCTTTTCTGGACGTTTTAATTACTAAGACAAATGATAACAAAATTAAGACTTCTCTTTTTCACAAAAAAAACTTTCAGTGGACAGTACCTAAATTATAATTCAAACCATCCTCAACATGTTAAAATTGGTCTTGTACAAAGTTTATTTAAAAGGATTGATATGTTAGTCACAGATAAGAAAGACAAAAGACTTGAAGAAAAAGATACTACAGATATGTTGATTAAAAATGATTATCCAAGAGGAATTAATGAAAAAGCAAAAAGAAAAAACAAAAGTTTCACTATAAATAAAAATTATGAACAGAAACAACAGTTACGATTCCATATGTCAAAGGAATATCTGAAAAAAATTCGTAAAGTTAATTCAAAATTTAATATCCGAACTGTATTTAATTTGTCCAACAATCTAAGAAGCCATTTAACTAAATTAACACACAAAAATAAACAACAAGAAACAAAAAATGTAATATATAAAATTGATTTTCATTGCAATAAAACTTATTTAGGTCAAACTTCAAGACCAATTTCAAAAAGAATAAATGAACACATTTACAATTATAAAAAAGAAAATACAGAAAAATCAAAATTAGTTGAACATGCTATTAATGAAAAACATGATATAAATTTTAATTCTACAAGTGTAATTTTAAAAGAACCCTTATGGACCAAGAGAAACCAAATTTTCAAAACTGGTGCATGTATGGCAGTTTTGAAAGATGAATGTATTTCCCAACCGTCTATAAACTTTAGTAATATATTTTTACCTTTAATTAAAGAAGAAATATCATCGAAAATTGAAAACTCTAAACCATATTTTAATTTACCTAGTATTTAATGTTTTACATGTGATTTTTTGTTATTTTTATTCACATATGTTTTCTGTTTATTGTATTACAACTTAAGATGCCTTAACCGGCGAAAGCGCTCTTGATAAAAATTAAAATTTGTGGAATTTATTAAAAAATGACTTTCTATTTACAACTATTTAACACTGAATTAAAGACATTAATGTACAGTTAATTAACAAACGTCCATCTAATGTACAAGAAGATTTGTTACATTTAAGGTGACGTTAAAGGTTATTAGGCCAGATATTAGTATATTAGGAGAGATACGACACCAGCAAACTTACCTAAGAAGACAAGTCCACGAACACCTTACAGTAGTAAATAAATACAGTACCAACACATGTTTCACAAATTTTCTTTGCCACTGGCACTTTCATTAGGTGCTCTCTCTACTCACCTAATGAAAATTTGTGAGGAATGTGTTGTTACTATATTTTTTTACTACTGTAAGGGGTTGGTGGACTTGTCTTCTTAGGTAAGTTTGCTGATTTCCTATCTCTCATAATATACTAATTCCTGGTCTAGTGCCCATTAAGCTAACCTGACAGTATAACACAGTAATATATTAAGAAATAAGCTTTCTAACATATTGATTTTATTCATTGTATGTGTATGGACTGTTGGGTGGGTCAATATCACTATATGTTTATCAATATCAGGTAAGTGTGGGTGGGTGGATGAATGAGGCTAGTGATGGGTCATAAGGGAGATGGTTCTTAACTTGGAAACATGTTACAATTTATTAACAGTGGATAAAACTAGTGCATTTGAATTTTTTTCCATAAATTTACGTATACTCACTTTCGAGAAGTAAAATTATGAAAGTTGTGAGTGCCTTCAAATTTCTTCAACACTTCAGAGATTTTAGTGATATCTTCAGTTTTTATTCGGTAGTCTTCACTGATATTACTAAGTTCTGGAGAGAAAGCAAACGTAGGACTTGTATAGGAATACGTGCGACCATCACAGTTCCCTTTGCAGTTGAAGTTTTTAGTGACCCTTTTGATAGCCACAGCTCTGATCTGATCTGGTAAGTGTTGGTTAATGTCTCCAGTATTACAGGCCTCATCTTAAACAAATGTAACCGTCATTAGAATTATTTTATCACTTATTAACGAATTTTTAATTTACTACTTAACTCGTTTCAAAACATACATCAAAGTATAACAAACAAAAGTGACCATCCTTGCATTACTTTTTATCCCTTAGTCAGCCTTAATTTTGATCAATTAAAGGAAAAATGTCAAAAAGGATGTAGACAACACAACTAATGAATAACTTCAATGGAAAAAAGCATCTGGACTGTCTAATCAGAGATTTTATCAAACAAATATTCCTACAATTCTCCAGGAATTGACGTAATTTATTTTTGCATAAAAATAAATGACGTCTACGAGTCAAAAACAAGCTCACAACATACACGCACCATGCTTATAAACACTTTACACATCAAATAAAATTGATCAAACTTTATTCATACGTTTAAATTAATTATATGTATAACAAATTAATTATGAAATGATATACAAAATTAAAAGGGGACTAGTCATATAGTCTTGAGTGATATTTTCAAAAGAATCTATATCTTTATTTGACATAAACAGTTTAGAAATAATGGTTCTTGTCTGTCTTATACAAGGTGAGGCATAATAAAGAGCGATTTTTAAAAGACTGTTAAATAAAAACATTTTGTTACAAAAATATGTTTATATCACAATATTAAAATACATGAAAAAGCATTTTCTGCAACAGTAAAATGTCTGTTATTTTTTGAAAATAACTCCAGTAAGATGGCGTCCGTTTAGACGCACACATTCCTCGAGCCGGACCTTGAAGTGACTCATCACATTGCATAGCATTGCCAGTGGGATTTGACCAATTCCTGCTGGATCCGCTCTTTCAGGGCTTCAATTGTTCGAGGATTATCTTGGTAAACTTTACTTTTAAGATAACCCCACAAGAAAAAATCACATGCTGTGAGGTCAGGTGAACGAGAGGGCCATGCAATATCTCCATTTCGGGAGATCACATGATTTGGAAACAACTGATTGACAATATTCATGCTTACTCGAGCAGTATGGGATGTTGCACCATCTTGCTGGAAAAACATCTCATCGTCCACTTCGTAGTGTGCAAGTTGTGGAGTAAAAAAGTTGTCCAACATCTCTGCGTATCTCTGCGAAGTCACTGTCACAGCATTGCCATGGCCATCTTCGAAGAAGTATGGCCCTATGATCCCTAATGAAGACATGGCGCACCACACAGTAACTTTTGTGGAATGCAATGGTTGCTGATGCAGTTCTCTAGGATTAACTTCACTCCAAAATCGAAAGTTCTGCTTGTTCACGTAACCGGAGAGATGGAAATGTGCTTCATCACTCATCCACAAACGGTTTACAATGTCCTCGTCTTGATTAATCAAATCCAAAAATTCTAAGCTGAACCGGCTTCTGCTCACATAATCTGTTTCCTTTAGGGCCTGAACAATTTGGATTTTGTACGAGTGGAAGTGTAAATCTTTGTGTAAAATTCTTCTTACCGTTCTGTTTGAAATCCCAAGTGTAACGTTGTGTCGGCGAGCTGAGCGACGAGGGCTTCTTTCAATGGCGACTCTTACACGTTCAATGTTATCAGGTGTGCGCACAGTTTTCGGTCTCCCTGTTTTCTTCCTTGTCGTTGACGCAGTCTCTTCAAAAGTTCTCAACCCACATTTTAATCGCACATGCAGATGGCACCGGCAAATTCCGATTAATATTGAAACGTGTGCGGAATGCACGACGTGCTAACTGGTATGAACTACCATTTTCATAAAATGCTTTGACAGAGTACGCACGATGCTGTGGGGTCCAGCGCTCCATTGTGACTAAATGCTATTTCGCGCCAAACGTAACTGACGCTATCCCCTCCACCTCAATCCATCGCAGCTTGGTTCGCACGCCTTTTTTAAATCGCTCCTTATTATGCCTCACCTTGATTTGTACTTTTAGGTTCAGTTAGTTGATAAGTTTAGTTTTGAACTAAAAAAATATTTGTACTGCGATATAATTTAATTCTATGTTAGGTTCTTGTGGTGAATTAATCGTTCACTATGACATTAAGTAGTATGTAAAAAACTATTTGAAATGGAAATAAAAAACAACGTTTCATGTTTTAGAATATTTTGAAACCTTCATCGTTATGATAATGTTGACAATAAACTAAAATCTATATACAACAAATACAAAAAATGCATTATATGTTTGTTTTTAAAATCGCAATAAAAATTCTTTGATGACACAAACATTGAATGATTAATGTTGTAAAAAGCCAGGAAACCGGTTAGCATTAGTGAAATTCCATACGAAATACAAAGGCCAAGCTCTCCGTACTGCCAACTAAAGTGTGAACAGAGAGGTCTAGGGTGTTTGTGTAGGAGTTATGGCTAGGGTTTGGTTTTTTTATATGGAAAGAAATTGATTATTGGGATGTCAGATAGACAAGAAAACACCCCATATTACACAGTTCGAATTCACAGACAAAGATATTCTTTATTAGCACCAAAATTCATATTAATGTGAAATATAGTAAAACCCCAAACTACACGCATAGGGGTATTGACCCACATACCTACCCCCACACGTACAGTAGTGCCTACCCACCCCAATACGTACAGTGTATTGACCCACCCGCCCACCCCTAAACGTACAGTGGTACTGACCCACCCTAACACATTCTTACATATGAGACGCTGACACAACGTTGTGCGTATTTTAACCCTTTGAGTGCCAGATATTTTTACATGTTGAACCTCAAGAGTTGCCAGAAGTTTCTGCATATGACTACCCAAGAGTGCCAGATAAAAAATGCAGTTTTTGCAATAGTTTAGTAAAATTTCCATAGAAACGCTAAATCTCATCAGAAAATAGTAATTCTTGTTTTGCTTTCTTACCAAATAAATTCTCTTTAAATTAAGCTGAAAAATTATATAAATTTATTATTTATTTTTTAATAATTTTTATTTTTATTTTTGTTATTTTTTATATTTTTATGACTTTGAACCCATAAATCATGTGATAATATTGATGGAAATGTAACTTTTTATATATTTTCTGAAAGTAAATTTAGTTTTTAATATCGCTTGAAAATTTGATCAAGTTTGAATAACTTTACGACTTAAAAATTAAAAATACATAATATTATAACAAAGAATGAAATAAAGAATAAATTACTCACCAACAAATAGTTTGTTTCAAATAAAAGAGAGTTTTTCCCACTTAAGTTTTAATCATACAGTTTCACACACACTTATTTATATCAGAAAATTGTCAAATAAAATTCTATTTACAAGTTTATATACATGATATGTAGGCTACAAGCTGTGCTTAACAGCACACGTGCTATGTTAAGCACCCTGGATGGACACCAGCTCCACATCTCACACAAATAGTTCTTGACCTCCTCTTTTTCCCTTGTGGATGGTTAGGTCCTGAACATATTTTGCAGAGTTTTTCTTTCTTCTCCGGAAGTTTTCTGAGGCCAAAACTGTTTGTTGAAGGACTGAAGTCACCATCACCTCTTCCTCCATCAGGGACACAGCGGGTAGCCAACCATTCAGTTGACAAGTCTGCTATTAGAGACCTCATAAAATCCACTCTTTTCATGCGACCTTCTGTGCTATTTAGCTTATAAAGAATATTCAGAACCATCCTGCCCATAATATTAAAAATGACCTTTTTTACATGCTTCATGGTTCGACGCTCATCTAAATAAACATATAACATTTGGTCGGCTGAGTCTATACCTCCCATCCCCATGTTATATTGGTGGCCAATTTTTGTTTTTGTTCTTATTATATTTTTTCCTGGCCTTCTTATGGAATACATAACTTTTTTTGCTTGGCAATCTAAAGATAAAATAAGATATTGTGAACTGTTCGACTGTTTTTCTCTATGTGCCATTATAAGCATAGGCCCCTTTCTCACATAGCATTTTTGGCCTACTTTATATTTCCCTAGCAACTGTTTAGGGATTCCAATCCTATCTTTTCTTAGGGTTCCTGTGGTGTGTGTTTCCTTACTATAAAGTAGTCTTGCTAATGGGATGGAGGTAAAAAAGTTATCAAGATACATGTGATGGCCTCTATGTAAATAATTTCCCATTTCAAACAGTTTCATGACTAAACTTCCAGCTAGACCAGTTTCAGGGACACCAGACTTATCAGCTCCTTTGTAACAAAAAAACTGCAAACAATATCTAGTTACAGAGTCGCATAGTACCAATAACTTTATCCCCCATTTATGGTGTTTCTTTTTAGGGATGTATTGGGTCAATGCAACACGTTTTTTTGTTCCTACCAATGACTCATCTACAGACAAGGCCTGAGTAGGGTAATAATAAGTTTTAAATAATCGATTAGCATGGTCAATGATAGGTTGAAACCTGCCACAAGGATCATAGCCAGGTTCTCCTTTATTTACTAATTTTTCCGTGTCAACAATATGAAGAAATTTCAAAATGTTTTGAAAGTGATTACGTGTCATCATTTTTCTGAAGTAAGGGGTATCTTCTGTGAAACATTTGTCCCAGTAACTTTTAATACTAGATTTTCTAATAAGCCCCATGTTCATTATAATAGCGATGAAGGCTTTCATTTCAAGAAGGGTACCATTGGTCCAATTTTAAAGGCGGCTGAATGGGGACAACTGATTTGATCTATGAAAGTTGGAGGCATATCTGTTTGTTTCTGTTACAAAAGTTGTAAGTAATGAAGTAGTAAAAGAACAGATAGGAATATGTTATTGGTTTTGAATTTGGGGGAGGGCAGTGCTTGGGTCCAGATAGTTCAGAACAATATGGTTTTAAGGTTGGTCTATGTCTTTCTCAACCTCATCCCAGCTACTAGAATCATCAGCTCATGGAGGGTTACGGGCCCTATTTGGCCTATTACTATTTGGCCTTCTACTACACACATTTGGCCTCCTTTGTGTACCACGCCTAACACCACTAGCTCTTACTGTAATAGGCATAGATGCAATTGAAGACTCCTGGATTGGTACAGCAAAAGCAGGTGGGGGTATTGGACGTGGGCTAGGTATCTGTTCCAAGTCAGTTTGAGTTAGAATAGGACTAGGTGGTGTTATATGAGGACGAACATTGTCTTCTTCATCAGAAGATGATGATTCAAAAGTAGGCCTAGGTCTACTATACCATGGTAAAATTCGTTTCCTCTTACCAAACTGGCCAGTTGATGTAGACATTCCAGGTATAGGTTCGTATGTTGGGTCCTCGTCAGTGTCATCCACTACTTCAGATTCATTTTCACTGATGTTTACCACTTCAGAATCGGAGTCATCTATACCAGCATTCTCACCATCGTCACTGTCACTAAAACTTATTTGAAGTCCCGATTCTTTTGCAAAATCCAACAAAGTATTTTCACTGACTGGTAAAGCACTTCTCTTTTGAGCCATTTCTATAAATAAAAACTAAAACTAAATATACTAAACCAAATATAAATTCACTTATTTCAAAACACTACTACAAAACATACGACAACGAAACGCAAACAAAACAAAAAAAGCACTTCAATTACGATTTAGTAGTAGCACGGTAGCAACAGCTGACCTCACAGCCTTTTGAATAACAATCACATTCATCAATCTGTGCACTATGAAAAAGACGACGAAATAATAGAAAATTATATATAATATTAAAGATTGTTTCATTTACTTTCAGGAAACATATAGATCATGGATATATGACTAAAATCAGTGGAGTAATAAATTAATTACGATACAACGATATATCGTTGCACGGCGTTTTTCGGTAAACATCGGCAAAACGATATATCGTTCCTTGGCGTTTTTCAGCAAAGATTGGCAAAACGATATATCGTTGCAGGGCGCCCAAAGGGTTAAGGCGAATATGAATGATGATATGAGTGTAGTCTGGTTACTAACTGAGTTCAACTATTCCTCAGAAAGGGCAATTTATTAATAGCCCAACAGCCAGGGCAACTAAGGGACTTACTTATTTACGTGGAATCCGAACCACGAAGTGCTGGTCTGATTTCCAGCTAATTGACAAGCCTGATACTCAGTTATCTCCCCCACACAACATCCGTACAATGATTATCACCCAACATGGATACCCCAGACTTCTCTAGTAGAGTCCACGCAGACAGCAACCATTGAGCGGATGCCATGTCGGTATTAAGAGGACCGAGCATCGCCTTCAATCTCCCAAACACTTTGTCCCCATGTAGCTGGGTTACAGCACTGCGCCACCAGTGCCGACAGTTGTTGGGAGTGTCGTGGTCATCGAGGTAACGGTACAATTAACTTCAAACAACACTGGTGTGAAACGTAAACAGCACACTAGTTGCGTATTGAAGGTCAGAGTTAATTACTTCGCTACATTATTTACTTAGCTTACATAATGGCTAAATACAAATATGATCGGTATCATTTGAATTCTAAGCTATGAACCTAACATTATAGTGTTTGTTTTTTATATGATTTAAAGTCAAATGTAAATAAGCTCTACGTACCATAAGAGTTTTGTTGTGATGTATAACTACTTTGAACTTATATACTATTTACAGGTATGAAATATGTACAATAGGTGCACTCGATTGCTATGTTATTTGAGGCCACTAGTTTTTATTGAGCCTTTGCCATAAATAATACTGTCTTACATTCTTTTTCCAACAAAAATGGCATTGAGCTTTGGTCTGAGGACTACATTTAAATTGTATATTTGTCTAAAAAAAACTCCGAGTATTTCATTTAGTTCAGTATAAATTTACTAGTATCGTATTTAATAATACAATTTTTCCTTTTTACATTTTACATTACCTAAGAAAGGAATTGATTCTAACTGTCCTAAATGCCACTCAGCGATACAGTATTGTGCATCCTCCGCTAGTAGTTCTTTGTGCAAGTTCCAAGCCTGGGCTGTCAGAACAAAGTGGTAATGAGAACGCACCGTTTCACGAAAGAACAAGTCTAAATTATATTTCCCATTTATAAAAAATAATTCGAAACAGAGGCTTCCCGCCTAGATACTAAGTAAAAACCAAACTATAACCAACTCGTCCAGTACATAAATCAAATATTTGTCTCACTTACACCTCGAAAAAAACAATAACACAACAATCCTCAAACACTAACAAAACAAAACAAAAGCTTCTGTTATAAACCACGAACAACCAATAGTGGCACAGCATTCTTCCAACAAGCACATCACTCCTACCGTTCAAAGAAACAAATAGACAGTTGTTGACCTACCATTCTCACACACTCACAGAACTGTTACTAACTTAAAACCCATCATTTTAACACAAACTCTAAAAACCAATAGTGGCATAACATCCTTCCAACAAGCACATCACTCCTACCTTCAAAGAAACACTTATAATAGACAGTTGGTGACCTTCCATTCTCACACATTAACAGAACTGTTACCATCTTAAAACTCATCCTTCTAACACAAACTCTAACAACAAATAGTGGTATAAAATCCTTCCAACAAGCACAATACACCTTCCTTCAAAGTAACACTTATAATAGATAGTTGGTGACCTACCATTCTCACACTAACAGAACTGTTACCAACTTAAAACCCATCCTTCTAACACAAACTCTAACAACCAATAGTGGCATAACATCCTTCCAACAAGCACATCACTCCTACCTTCAAAGAAACAGTTAGTGACCTTCCATTCTCACACACTAACAGAACTGTTACCAACTTAAAACCCATCCTTCTAACACAAAGTCAAATAACCAATAGTGGCATAACATCCTTCCAACAAGCACAACACTCCTACCTTCAAAGAAACACTTAGTTGGTGACCTTCCATTCTCACACTCTAACAGAACTGTTACCAACTTAAAACCCATCCTTCTAACACAAAGTCAAATAACCAATAGTGGCATAACATCCTTCCAACAAGCACAACACTCCTACCTTCAAAGAAACACTTAGTTGGTGACCTTCCATTCTCACACATTGAACAGAACTGTTACCAACTTAAAACCCATCCTTCTAACACAAAGTCAAATAACCAATAGTGGCATAACATCCTTCCAACAAGCACAACACTCCTACCTTCAAAGAAACACTTAGTTGGTGACCTTCCATTCTCACACACTAACAGAACTGTTACCAACTTAAAACCCATCCTTCTAACACAAAGTCAAATAACCAATAGTGTTGGCATAACATCCTTCCAACAAGCACATCACTCCTACCTTCAAAGAAACACTTAGTTGGTGACCTTCCATTCTCACACATTAACAGAACTGTTACCAACTTAAAACCCATCCTTCTAACACAAAGTCAAATAACCAATAGTGGCATAACATCCTTCCAACAAGCACATCACTCCTACCTTCAAAGAAACAGTTAGTTGGTGACCTTCCATTCTCACACACTAACAGAACTGTTACCAACTTAAAAACCCATCCTTCTAACACAAACTCTAACAACCAATAGTGTTGGCATAACATCCTTCCAACAAGCACATCACTCCTACCTTCAAAGAAACAGTTAGTGACCTTCCATTCTCACACATTAACAGAACTGTTACCAACTTAAAACCCATCCTTCTAACACAAACTCTAACAACCAATAGTGGCATAACATCCTTCCAACAAGCACATTACTCCTACCTTCAAAGAAACACTTAGTTGGTGACCTTCCATTCTCACACTCTAACAGAACTGTTACCAACTTAAAACCCATCCTTCTAACACAAAGTCAAATAACCAATAGTGGCATAACATCCTTCCAACAAGCACAACACTCCTACCTTCAAAGAAACACTTAGTTGGTGACCTTCCATTCTCACACATTGAACAGAACTGTTACCAACTTAAAACCCATCCTTCTAACACAAAGTCAAATAACCAATAGTGGCATAACATCCTTCCAACACGCACAACACTCCTACCTTCAAAGAAACACTTAGTTGGTGACCTTCCATTCTCACACTCTAACAGAACTGTTACCAACTTAAAACCCATCCTTCTAACACAAAGTCAAATAACCAATAGTGGCATAACATCCTTCCAACACGCACAACACTCCTACCTTCAAAGAAACACTTAGTTGGTGACCTTCCATTCTCACACTCTAACATAACTGTTACCAACTTAAAACCCATCCTTCTAACACAAAGTCAAATAACCAATAGTGGCATAACATCCTTCCAACAAGCACAACACTCCTACCTTCAAAGAAACACTTAGTTGGTGACCTTCCATTCTCACACATTAACAGAACTGTTACTAACTTAAAACTCATCCATCTAACACAAACACGAATAGTGGCATAACATCCTTCCAACAAGCACATCACTCCTACCTTCAAAGAAACAGTTGGTGACCTTCCATTCTCACACACTAACAGAACTGTTACTAACTTAAAACTCATCCATCTAACACAAACACGAATAGTGGCATAACATCCTTCCAACAAGCACATCACTCCTACCTTCAAAGAAACACTTAGTTGGTGACCTTCCATTCTCACACACTAACAGAACTGTTACCAACTTAAAACCCATCCTTCTAACACAAAGTCAAATAACCAATAGTGTTGGCATAACATCCTTCCAACAAGCTCATCACTCCTACCTTCAAAGAAACACTTATAATGAAATGAAATGAAAATACATACAGTGGTATTAACCCACCTGCCCACCCCTACATATACAGTGGTATTGCGGTGTCAAGTTTAAGTCATTCACAACACACAATTGACTTAAGTTAATGTATTTCTTAACATGTATAAAGTTATTGTACAGCAAAGTAATTTTGAATACCCAAGATTCTTTTTCTCTGATAAGCACCTCTCTGCTTCGTCATTAGAGTTGCCCGAGAAATAAAATACCCATTGCAGACAATTCTTAATAGAATAAATTTTTAACTGATTATGTTCCAACTATTTAAAAATTACCACATCGTGCATGATCCTAAATGTATTAAATACAAATTATACTGAGCAAGATGCAATTTGTTTGTTCTGTGGGAAAAAAATCTTTTGATATGACAGTTCAGGAAAACAATAATGATTATCATGCAAACAGTTAAAAAAAGACAGCATTACTTTCATAAGTTCAACGCTTTGTAGATTACTAGGGTGTCGAAGAATCAAAATGTCAATCTATAAGGAATGTAAAGTTAACATAATAGGGACAATAATTATTGTTTTTAAAGGAAAATTATTCCAAATTTCTTCATGAATAGTTATTAGTATAAAGGGAAGGTTTCAGGCAGGTTCGTAGGATTAGGGTTGAAGGTGTTCTATTTGTGTCACTTTTCATGAATAGTTAAAAGGTCCTTATAACAAAACTAGGGGTGTGAAAGTAGTGATTTTTGAGTTCAAGTCGAGTTGAGTAGTTGGCATTTTTTTCGAGTATCGAGTATTTACAGAAGGATTTCCTGTTCACCCAAGACAACTGTAAAAGGCAGACACCATACTAAGCCTATGTTAAGTTTTGCCAGATTCGTAAATATATACATCTAAACTGAACACAATAGTTTTGATTTGTTGTTTGTAACTGTAACATTTGATAAATAAAACTTGTTACTTCCTGCCTTCCTACATTTTTATGTGGTATTGTTTTGTTTAACCTTTTTTCATAACTAATATTATGTATGTAAGAAATTATATTATTAATTGAAACAACGTGTATTATAAAGATTTAATCTGTTCACTCATATCACAGATAAGATTTTCTATGCAAGCCAATTATACTGTTTCACAGCCGGCCAATTTGTTTATCTGGTGGTTCAGTTCAAAGTGTACCGCGGAAACGTAGTGAAGCTTGTTGGCAAAAGCTCCATCCAACCAAACTGATGCTAAAATTCAGGCATTATCGCCAAATGCGGTCATTTGCTTTGAGAATTGCCTCCTCTCAAACAAAAATTGATTGTGTACACGCCAAAAAGAGTGGATCTGTATTCTGTGGGTATTTAATTCAGTAATAACAAGGTTACAACTAACCGGAAATAAGCTCTGAATTATATAATCAAATTTGAAAATCTGGATGACAAAGACTGCGGTTCAATCAATTGATAATAATAACTAAGCGGTATACTAAAAAAATTTTTAAGTCGCTTAGGATGAATTAGTTTTTAAATTATGATCGGTAATGAAATATGTGCAACTTGAAACTACTTCGATACATGAGGTTACACTGAACAAAAGATAAATAATTATGTCATAACGAGAAATTCATTAAAACCTGGTGTAATTGAATGAAAACCATAGACGTAGTCGGCTAATATAATAAGGTCTACCCGATATTGGAGACGAGATGCAGTCTGAAATATCAGCTAAGTGCCATCTAGTGATACATTGAAGATTTTGGGCAGCTAAACTATAAACTTATGAATAAAAAACGAGACGTTTGATAAGGCTTCAGTTCAACAAAATTTATTTTCCGAATCTCTAAATTCGTCGTATTTTGTTTAGAAAAGGTCTTCCAACATGTTTCTCCCTCACTTTGGTTGATTCGTGGTTGTTTTACAGTTTCATTGATGTCAATGTAAACAGGGGACAGTTTAGTGAGTTTACGAATCAAAATTATCGTACTTTACCACCTTTTACACTCCAACTGTGTTATTATCTAACCTAGTCAGAAAACCGTTCAACAATTTGACAGGAAAAAATATCGTATGCGCAAATATTACACACAGTTTTGGCGACTTAAGGCGTTTTCGGAATAATAATTAATAGACGTGCACCACGGATATATATCTATTTTTTATTTGGATCACAATAAATCAATAATGTTGTGTCACACGCTGCTAGAACGCCATTACCATATTTTATATGATATGATACGGTATTTTCTTACGTCAAATCATGGGACGATTCCCTGCTCAGATTAAAAAACAAAATAGACCAATCGACTCACAAGAAATATACGTCAATTTCATTTCCGAAAACGAGCTGAACGGTTCCTTGCACGTACGTATACTACAACCGAGATGAACTTTCACCTAGAAAAAATGGGAAGTTCGATTCTTGGGATGTAAAGTGACCCGTTCTCAGGACCCTTTTGATTGAACGGTATTATTGATATGAACGAAAATATGCATAATTTCCACGTTGCACAGACTATTAGATTTGTATTGGTAACAGGTTTTTTGAGCATCTTGAACCGGATCTCTCACCCCCTTTCTTGGGTCATAAAGACATTAACCAGCACTTCTGTTTTATTCACGCTATTTTAGGTTAGGTTACAAGTGACTAGTAGACTGGACAACCAACATGTGTGATCGCTACTATTTACAGTAATCGCTACATTTCTAGCTCTGTTGAACACTTTGAGCTGATCTACTTCAAATCATAATAAACGAACTTGTTCACTACGTTGACTAGTTCATTTGACTGTCGTCGTGTACTACTATTCGTAGGCGTGTTGTTTAGTTCATAATTACGCGTACCAAACTGATAATGTATGATTAAGGGTAAAATAAAACAAAAACATGTTTTATTGATTTATAAAACTGTTTATTCTTAAAACTAAATTAAGATGTAAATCTGATATTGTGAAATACAACGACTCGATCGAACTTCCGAGTAGTTTTAGGAGCTTCGAGCCGAGTTCGAGTAGTAAAATACTTGATCAAATACTCGAAGTTTCGAGTACTCGCACACCCCTAAACAAAACTAAAAACAATGTAACGATACAACAAAATAAATTGTTATAAAATATAACAATTGACGTAACAATGTATGTCTAGCAGAATTAGTATGTAGTTAAGTACCTAATTATTTACATATAGACAAGTAATTCAACGTCAAAAAATTTTTAATTTTTAAATGTATTTTACTTTGATAAAGTTATTTTGTTGATTTGCACTGGACTAAACTGTGCACAAACAATTAATAATTTTGCTGCGTTACATCGCCATGACCGGTGTTGAAGTAAAAGGCCTGTGGAAGTATTGAGCGTCAAACTATCGAGCTTCTATTGTACTAGAAAACAATTTAAATTTAAGCAAAATAAACTTTGTTAGTAAAGATGGATCCAAAAGCTGAATGATTATATATGGCTATAAACAAGTAAAAAAAAAAACAAGATCTAAAAATTGATTGATTTAAAAGAAAAATAGAAGAGACGCCAATTTATTCAATCTCATTGCTAGGTTTATAGGTGTTTATAGGTTTAACCCTTTCGCTTCCGACGTCCGTTATGTGGTATTTGCGAAGACTTCCAAGGTCCTTTTTGGTGAAAATGCATTGTTTTAAGAAATATGCTATATATTTTTTATTTATGAATGGAATTGAATGATTTTTGTTTTGTTTTTTTGTCATTAAATTCTCTATAAATATAATTGATAAAGTAATATTTATTAGTTAAAAAATGTTTATTTATATGTATATACTTGTATAAATAATTTTTAATTTTTTTTATTTTTGTAGTTTGAACTAACCTACAGTGCACAAAAAAAATCTTAGAACATTTTCAAGATATACATTTTAAAGATAATCTTGTTGCTAACATGCTTACAAATTTGTATGGTCTTACCTTTAAAAATGTGTGTTGTAGAATTTTTTTTGAACATGTTGTTTGGAGTTTTCGCCCAATTTCAACGCTAATGGGCGATCGTTCTCGTTTTCGTCTACCGTTACTCATATTTACACTTTGATATAAACACTAAACAAACTATAAAGAAGCAAATACTAATTATGAAATAAATAAAACACTCTAAAAACAACTAAAAGTAATACGCAACACAGCTAACATCAAACGGACACATATGCTAAAGGTTAGCAGTAAACTACTGATTCAGAACAACAACTCAAGTTGTAAGTCACAGACGATCAAATTCAAAGATGCGTAAAATTAAAGTTATTATTCCAAAGACGATAAAACCTAATTTCTAGTGTAACCTGTATGTTTATGCATACGTTGCTATAGTTTCATGATAATCGGACGAATTTAAGTAATTGAAAAAAAATGTTCCGCGGACGTCCGATATATCGGACGTTGGAAGTTTTCGAAAAAACCATGACGTCCGATATAACGGACGTCGGAAGCGAAAGGGTTAAAACAGTTATGATAGATAAGTAAACTGCCATTTTAAAATACAGAATGAGTATTTTTAAGTTCATTTTCATTGTATTGTCAAAAATGTTGGTATTGTATGATGTTTGAATATTCCCTCAGTCTTATTTCAACCTGTTAATCAAATACTCATATACAGTAGTACAACCCTGATTGTCAATATCAAAACAATTATAATATATAGAATGAGAATTCTGAAATAATGCCATGAAAGTGCATAAACTAATTAAATCTGTGTTACAAATTAAAGATTAAAGTCAACTTTTCTTTAAAAATTTGATTTAATATTAGTCCAATTTACAAGAAATAGCCAATTAGCAATTCCTATAGCAATGTTTGTTTGATTTTGACTAAGAATCTGACTTCAACTTTAACTTCAACCATAACCATACTTTTAACCAATTATGGTAACAGCTAATTAACTTAGAATCACGCATATTAAATTAAATTTCAAGCTTACGAAGTTTTAATGATAAGACTTGGCGGAGAGCAGATACTCCTTTATCAGTTCTTGCCGCTCTCTGAAACTGAATTATTTGTGGATGGTTGAATATATCTTCGTTAATACATCCAGCTTTTAACATTGCAACCATGAGATCCTCTTCAATAGTCTTTGTGCCAGGATTTCTGTAAATAACGAAGCTAATTATACAAAATCAAAATAAGTTCCAACATTTCTTAAAAAATTGTGAATGAAACACCGAGTGGAGCTCGGGGAATACCAGTTCTTTTGCAGAAAAAAATGTTATCTCGTATCTGCCATAGTTGGGAGATCACAAATTCGTGACGGTTCAGCTACCCGGTTTGTTGCTTGGTTAGAACTACTGAAGGGTACGTACAGCTTTAAAGATTGTGGATGCGAACAACATCACCTCCCCAGGATCAAATTACTAGCTAGGTCGTAGCATGGAACTGTTTTGATGAACAAAATAAGTTCCTTACTAATGATCCATCAATACCTGTTGGTGGAATGAACCTCCCTCGCAGGGAATGGAGACTGTTGAATGGGTTCCGAACTGGCATGGGCAGATGTAACTTGTGGAAATACAAATGGTGATTGACATTACATCAGTCATGTAATTGCAGGGCGTCTATCCAAACAATGGTTCACATAGATACAGAGTGCCCTCTGCGATGTTTTATGGAGGGATTAGCTAGCATAAATAGAATCAGTGAGGCAGGTCTTAAATGAATTCGATTTAGCTTTGTGACAGGAGATCACTTGTTATTTTAATTTTTATTAATATATAAATTACGTTCGTACTTTTTTCCAAGTATATGACACAGTTTTTATATTTTATACTTTTAAATGAATAAATAGTAACTGACAAGAAAAAACACACTATATATTGTAGTAAACCAATGCACCAAGTCATTCTTGTTGAATCAACAAGCAATCTGCAGCATTGTTCTATGGCCAGGTCCAACATCAAAGATCATGAGTTTAAGTTCAGTTCACACAGGAACTTTTTCCCACTTTAAACTGACGTAAGGCCTATCTTAAATTAACCGTCTCCTGCTTGGGGTTGGAGGTTGAAAGGATCATTATCTTCATTATAGTTGAATGTTGAATGGAGCAACTGATTTGCAACTTTTTAATATAAAACAGGAGGAGGATTCAAGTTTTTTTTAATTCTTTAAGGTGGCTGTAATTTCTTTAATTTTATAGGGCATTAATGAACATATTAATAACTGACACACAATAAACGGCATGTATATAAATTAATAGGGCTTTTATAACAAAAGGTTAACATAAGGAAAATTATTGTATAATTTTATAAATGTCTCATGAAATGATTTGGTTTTAAAGTAATAAATGTTGCTGAAAATATTAAATGGTAATTTTAAATTGAGTCACTACAATTAAAAAAATGTATCTTTTAAATACTGCAATAAATATTTAAATTATTAAATAAGGTTGAAATGATAAATAATGAGTTACATTTCTTCTAAAGATATTTGTATAGAAAGGAGGTCTTGGGAAAGTAGAAATCAAACATCATAATTATCGTTGTATGGTCAAATATGAGAGCAGTAAAAGTGTGATGATTGTAGATGAACAAGTGTAATCATTGATACTAAGGTCAACTGTTCCTTAGAAACAGCCTTTTATAGATGCCCGATTAGACAGGACAACTAAGGGAACGACAGCTTTATGTGGAATCTGAACCACATAGTCTGATTTTCAGCTAAGTGACAAGCCCAATATTCAGTTCCAGTTCTCTTCCATTAACAATATCTGAACTCTGAATACCAACCAACATGGTCAACTCAGACTCATCTAGTAGTTTACATGTCAATTGCACCCACTGAGTGGATGTCATGTTGGTATAAAGATGACTGAGAATAGAACCTATCGCCTACAATCTCAACAATACTTTGTCCTCAAAAGGCGAAGTTACAAGTGTCGCCTAGTTCCACGATTTTGTCGCCCAGTGGAGGTGGCTGCTGCCGGCAAATTTTCGAGGACAACATCATCAATTTAAGTGAAGTTCTTCAAAATTGAAAATGTTACCTCATGCAAATTATTACTCTTTTTAAGCTTTGTAAAAAGTACAAAAGATTCGTTAAAGTTAGAATTAATGAGTTACTTTATTGTGATCAAGATCAGGTACTTATAGTGTAGTGTTATGCACTTAGCAGAGCGGGTGAGTGACTCAAACAAAATGTTCTACAATAAAATCGTTCTTCAATTAATTGTTTACTTTAAATATTTCCTTCTACTACAGTAAAAATACAATTCAAACTATTATATCTCAATTAGTTTTTATTAAAAATAAAATACAAAAAAAGCTTGGTTTCCCAACAAAATATTATTACAAATACGTTAAAGAATCACGAGATATAAACAATTTCAATAATACTAAAATAAGGCTTATTTTATGTTTTGAGACTTCAAAATATGAAATTTGTCCAGAAAGGGCCTTGGATCATTCATTGACATAGGAGGGTTCCGGTATTCAATTTAACTTCTGGACCATGTATATTCACCCCCCGCCTCTATGTTCTCCAGTGAAAATCTGTTAAAATAGCTCTGCTCGGTTATTAATGATTGACATTTCAGAATCCGGACTTGCCATTACTATACTATTCTTGGGCATGTGACAACTACCTAGAACAGGTGGTTATTTTCACCATAGTACAAAATGAAGTAGTTAACTGTAACTGTTGCTTGATGTCTAGTTTAATTTAGTAAGATGAATTGAGTTTAGTGATTTTTCAAAGTTTGAATCGTGTTTAATTACCAACAGAATTCACCCTGCAGTTTTCCAAAGCAACATATCTGACGTCCTGCTATTACGGTGATGGTAAGTCTGTACTATGTCTACTTTTTTCTCCAAAGCAATACCAGATTTACACCTGTGTTGTTTTAAGACTGCAAAAAAATCAACACAATTTACAATTATATAAAAGAAAATACTAAATGTATTTGTTGATGTTTGAGATTTTGAAAAAAATATACAAATTAACAGAATCCAATTTATCTTTTATGGCTTGAAATGAAGATTTTGGTATAAAAATTGACTGGCTTATTTGAGTCAGAACCTGGCCAGAACCCAAATTGCTACTTTGAAATACATTTCGGCCAGCAACTATCGGTTTTAATTGACACCAGAATCCCATTGTTCTGAAAATGGAAAAGGAAAAGTAATGCATGATTTAATCTTAGATAACGAACAGTTGATAAAAGCGTTATCCAAACAATATCTACTTCCTGTAGGTTTGTGATTTAAGTAATATAAATTAAACTGTCTAAGCAGGCTAAGAAAACTTTTTACAGCATTTTTACTCTAGTTAATATGAAAAATGTCACTGAAATCACCCGCATAAACAATGAAATAATTTTGCCACTGTGATAAAAACACAAGATTTTCCAGGCTTTCAAGTAATACATTTGGGTCAGCAGCTGTAGAGTGGTATAAAGAAACAATTATCAGTTTTAGTTTAACAGTAAAAAAAAGCACAGACCTCAATAAAAGTGAATTTAAATATAAAATAAAGTTAAATCACACACCTTTGTTTACAGATTATTATTTGCATAAATGAGTGAACTCCCCCTTATATAATTTATTCTACATCTAGCACTGGCACAAGTACATCTTGTTCGAGCTGATAAATTGACTTCATATTTATTTAGCCAGTGTTCTGTTATGCAAATTATGTCTCAACTAGGAGAATCAAATGAAAAAGTTTCAAATATAGAGGTTTTAAGTTTGATGCCTTGAATATTTAACGATAAATGTGTATATCTGTGGGATTGGTGCATTGAGGACTACATGTCAAATTCGAACTGTCAATTTCTTGCTTTAAGCTAAAAAAGTGCTAGGACTTCTTGTTACGGGATCTAATCTATTAACAATACATCTTTTTAAATTTATATTACTTGGATTTTGTATGGAGAAACCATAGAGACTGTCAGTAGTGGGAACTAGTCTGTGGTCTCTTTTAACACGTTGGGTGCGGCTGGTACGAATTCGTACCAGCCATGTCTGCGGTGTGTAGCGGCTGGTACGATTTTGTACCATGGAGTGCTGCTAAACAAACACAGTCAGTATGAGCTCAGCTCTCAATGTAGGTCGACGTATTTTTGTCCGCTCGTTCGTGATGGCTTACTACATACATGGCTGAGTTGGTTTTAATTTTTACAGTTTTTAATAATTTTATGTGTAAATATGTATTGTGTATTTATTGAATAGTGAATGTACTAGTAAACAGTGGTTTTAGTAGTTTATATGAATAAGAATAACATTAGTAGGCCAGGATAAGTGAATTTGAGGGTTATTGCTGCCATTCCACAACCTTCTGATGACAGTGACATTGATAACTCACACAACAGCAGTTCGGACACTACGGGCAGCAATAGTAGTGATGAAAGTGACTATGATGATGACAGTTTCAACCCTATATGGTCTAATCGTACTTCTGGGCTAAAGCAAATCTCATTTACAGTTGATTGAGAAATTATTGCATGGTATTCCAGGTGAAAATAAACCTATTGACTGGTTCTTCATGCTAGTAGATGACATTTTTTGTGAACAAGTTTGTAAGTAAACAAACCAATATGCTATGGAAGTATATTGTGGAAACAACACACAGCCTGGTTCTTGCATTTGTAAATTTAAAGGATCTTACTGTCCCTGAATTTAAAATATTTTTGGCTTTGCTTTTGCATATGGGCTCAATAAAATTGAATCGTTACCAGGATTACTGGAAGATCGACCGACTATATAACATATAGCATATAACACTATATAACAATAGGTGAAAATAAACCTATTGACTGGTTCTTCATGCTAGTAGATGACATTTTTTGTGAACAAGTTTGTAAGTAAACAAACCAATATGCTATGGAAGTATATTGTGGAAACAACACACAGCCTGGTTCTTGCATTTGTAAATTTAAAGGATCTTACTGTCCCTGAATTTAAAATATTTTTGGCTTTGCTTTTGCATATGGGCTCAATAAAATTGAATCGTTACCAGGATTATTGGAAGATCGACCGACTATATAACATACCTGTGTTCAGACAGTACATGAGTCGTGATCGTTTTTTAATTATATTGAGATGTGATTACTTCTGTAAGCCAAATGACCCTAACACTGATCCAAACGACTGCCTTTCAAAAATAAAATATTTGATAGATTTTAATTCAAAAATGATATCTGTCTACTCTCCAACAAAAGAGTTATCTCTAGATGAAGGCATGGTTTTATGGTGAGGTAGGCTCCACCAATTTCGCCAATACATTAAGGGAAAGCGGCACCGTTATAGTATCAAATTATAAACACTAAGTGAGCCTGAAGGTTTGACCCTACGGTTGCATTTTTACAGAGGTAAAAATTATATTCTCAGTGGTAAGGGTCATACTAAAAAGGTCGTATTGCATTTGATGTGGGGCTTGCTGAATAGGGGTCATTCCCTTTATATGGATAATTGTTATAATTCAGTTGGCCTTGCAAGTAATCTCTTATATCATGATACATACATGACTGGAACGCTTAGACCAGACAGAAAATTGAATCCCCTTGAAGTTGTCAAAGCTAATCTAAAAAAACCGAGAGACCAAGGCTCAGTATAGTGAGGGCATAATGGTTGGCCGTTGGAAGGACAAGAAAAATGTGTTGTATTTATCCACAGAATTGTTTCCGCATTGTATTATTTATCCACATTGTATGACTTCCGCAATGACCTTATTGGAGCACTCCTTCCACCGAGACCAGAGGGACCATTAGTAACTCCTCCAAGAAATGCTGTACACCAACTTGTAAAAAATGATGTACTAGATAAAAAGGGATTTACAGCCTGAAAACGTCTCAGGGTTTGTACACAAGAAGGAAAACAGAAGAGGACAGTGTATGTGTGCTCTACATGACCTGACAAACCAGGATTCTGTCCTGTAAAATGTTTCGACAAATTTCATAAAAATTATTAAATGATGTGTAGGGGTGGTGGGAGGGACTATATATAGTGTAAATATTTACAGTTTCAATAAATATACATTTAAGTAAAGTTATTGTGATTGTTGGGTGACTCGCTAATCGGTCCAATGAAGGAAACCTGAGTGCCATTCTGCTAGTATGAATTCGTACAGAAAAAAAAGTCACCAAAACCAGTCAAAGCATCCATCAGCTAGCTTCTATGGACACCATGATGCCATACAACAAAAACTGGTAAGTTTGAAATAAACAAATTTCTTAGCTCTTAGGGTAAGTTCTTAGATTTGCCATAGCAGTCAATGTGTTAAGAGAGCTTTGCTAACTTGATCGGTGTTGAAGAACAAATGTTGCAAGTTTTTAAATGAACACCCTGTATTTCTGGTCTACTTAATCTTTCAGCCGCCTTCTATGACTTCTTCTTCTTCTTCGTGTGGTGTAATGGCTTCTCTGTACAGCTCCCGGTTATTTTTACGTATTTTCATGGAAAAAACAATTAAATGACTCTAAAAGTGTTAAAAAACAAAAGTCTAGACTGTTACAAACATTTTGTGCTAATAGGTTTTAACCAAGTAAATGTATTTTAGTTATTTTGACCATCATCAAAACGGGTAAGATCAAACCATGCATTAAGCCTAGCTTGCTCCACTTGCAATTTTCAATAAGTTTGCAAACTGAAAGTATTAGAAGTTGCTCAAAGTTTTATTGCTTAAAACTCTTTTTAAGTGGTGCATTAGTGATAATGACCAATGATTTGTGATTTTTTACTGACAATCTTTTTGTGTTACGATAAATTAAATATACCAAGTTCAGTGTCGGCCATATTGATTGACTTGTAGTTTAAGTGAGAGGAAGAACGCTCTCAGTCAATCAGAGTGAACGATCACCCAGCCAATCACAGAACGGCACTGTTACTTTTGTTTTTACAATTAATTAATTCATTATAATCTTGTAATAATGGGTAGAAGGCCTAAATGTGGCAAGTGCACTAAGGTAGTGACTGAGAATAGTAAGGCTATTCTGTGTGATTATGAATGTGGTTTGTGGTTTCATATTGACTGTGTCGGAGTTGACCTGAGTGAGTATGAACAACTTTCAAACTCAGATGAAAAGTGGTATTGCAATATATGTGATCTCAAAAGTGACAATAGGGACCTTAGAGATCAAGTTAAAAATTTAAATGCTACTGTTAGTTTACTCCAGTCAGATCTTAAAGAATCTCAAGACTTATATGAAGCAGCGTGTAAGCGAAATTCTTGTATAAATGACCTTTATTTAGATAAAGAGCAGGAGATAATTAGACTTCAGATGGAAATTGACAAATTAAGAAGTCGTAACCTCAATAATTGTTTTAAAGATAAATCACATAATCAATCTCTTTTCAATGACTCATTGGCATTCCCACCACTTAGGCTTAGTAATAGATATTCTGTTTTATCCGAACAAGGAATTGATAATGATAGACCTAACAATGAAGATAATTCACCACCAATAAACTCTTCATTACGAAGGGAGGAGGGTAGATTCTCAACTCCAATAGGCTCCATGGCTCGACGGGGAATCAGGAAGAATCAGACAAACACATCTAAAGACTTGCTTAATGATAACCGTTGCCAGAGAACGATACACAAGAAAGTGAAAACAAGGACGGTATCTAATACAACTGTTGAAGTAGGACAGAGTAGTTTAAGAGTAGGGTATGATAAAGGCAGTTGCACTAAACATGTACCTAAATTGTTAATTTTGTCAGATAGTCATGGGAGGAACATAGGCCAGCATATAAATCAGAAAACAGACAGAACAAAACTGGAGGTATTTTCTATGTGTCGCCCAGGTGCTGGGCTTGTAAATGTTATGTCAGGAATTGAATCTTTTAGTGATAGATTTACTAAGCAAGATTACATCGTAATAATAGGAGGCAGTAATGATATTGTAAGTGAGAGTAGGTCAATACTAACAAAGAATATCATTAATAGGCTAAAGGCCATCTCAGAGAAGACAAATGTAATTTTTTGTAGCTTACCTATTAGGTTTGATAGGCCTGAATTGAAGGATGCAGTGCATCTATGTAATGTTGAGCTAAATGTTCTATCTGATATGAAACTTCTACCTATTGATAACATAGACAGAAAATATTTCACCAAACATGGACAACACCTTAACAAAGCAGGTAAATTTGTTTTAATTTCTAAAATTTTGAAAGCTGTGTATGATATTGATAGTAAGGTGCATAATGTAGGTAGTAATTTAGATTTTTTAGATTAGGCCTACATCAGTCATGTAAGCAGAACAATTTTGACAAACTTCATAATGTGAACGAATCCTTATTAAATTGTACAATGGTTAATGATAAAACAATAGATGTTTTTACTGTTCTGCAGCTTAACTGTCAATGTCTTAGAAATAAATTTTTGGACTTAGAGCATTTATGTATGAGTGAGAATGTGGATGTTGTTTGTGTGTCAGAACACTGGCTCAAGGCAGGGGAAGTAGATCTTTACACACCTAAGAGTTTTGTAGCAGCCAATATATTGTGTAGGAATGTTTTTAAAAACGGGGGGGGTTGGAATTTTTTTAAAAAGAAATATTGAGTTTGAGGTTGTTGATGTAACGGATTACTTTGTAGAATTGCATTGTGAAATAAGTTGCATCCAGCTAACCTCATGTAAATTGATTGTTATAAGTATTTATAGATCACCCGCTGGAAATATTGAAACTTTTTTAGAAAATTTTGAATTAACAGTTAAAAAGATTTTAGGTAAGTATTCTTCATATAAAATAATTATATGCGGAGACTTTAACATTGAAATGGCAAAACCTACTACAAATATCTCTTTAAAATTTTTGAATATATTGCGGTCTTATAACTTTTTCTGTGTAATTAAAAACCCTACCAGAAATAAAGCATGTATAGACAACATAATTGTTAATTTTTCAAGAGATATTTATAAAGCCAGAATATTAGGGGGCAGCTTTGCAGATCACGACCCTTTACTACTGGAAATGAAACTTAAAACTGATAAATGTTTAAAAAGTAATAATAACAATGCTAAAAAGGACACATTCATTCGCACTCAATCAGACAATCAAATTAAGGAATTTGCGGAATGTCTGCTCAACAATCAATGGAGTTTTACCAAAAACTTGTCTAGACCTGGTGGTGTATCTGATGCACAGATGTGTGATCGATTTTTTAAAATGTATATTGACCTATGGCACACTTGTTCACCTCTGGTTAAATGTAAATCTAATCATAATAATAGTTATAGAAATAAGTACAATAAGGTTAATTGGTATTCTGTGGAGCTTGCAGACTCTAGAACATTAATGCTCTCATATTTTACAATGTACAAAAATATGGTTCCAGGTACAATACAATCCAATCAGGCATACAAAATTTACCAAAATTTGAAAAAGAAATACAGAAAACAATTAGCAAATGCAAAAAAATTGGCTTGTCAAAATTATATAGAAAATTCTGCAAATAAGTGTAAGGCCGCGTGGGAAGTCATCTCGGGGGAAAGCTCACCTACACACACACAGCAGGTAAGTCTCGAACCAGATATGTTCAATAATTACTTTTTAAATTCTGTACATGATTTGGGGCAGCAGTTTGATAAGTCAGTTGTTTCAGCTATTAACCTTTTAAATAATACAAACTTAATTAGGCCTAATAGTTTCCGTTGGAGGATGACCACACCTGAGGAGGTGAGTAAAACAGCTGCTCAATTGTCGAATTCTAAGGCAATGGACTGTTATTGGCTTTCAAATAATATTATTAAGAAAACTGTTCATTTAATTAGTGTACCTTTGGCCTTTATTTTTAACACATGTTTTCACTTAAGTTACTTTCCTGAATTACTAAAATTATCCAAAGTTGTACCGATATTTAAGAAGGGAGATAAAAGCTCACCACAGAATTATCGTCCAGTCTCAATAGTTCCCATTTTTTCAAAATTATTTGAATCAATTATATATAATCAATTAAGTGAATACTTTGAAAGAAACAATTTAATCTCAGTTTCTCAATTTGGATTCAGGAAAGGTATGTCTACTGTAACTGCAGTACAGCAAATTGTTGGGAATAGTCTAGAAGCGTTTGAAAATAAGGAAACTGTTGCTCTCACCCTTTTTGATCTCACTAAAGCTTTTGATTGTGTACCGTTTGATATTTTACTTTATAAACTTAAATATTATGGAATTGACACCCATTCACTTAACTTGATAAAATCATATCTCAGCAATAGAGCTCAATATGTTGCACTCAACAGCAGGAATTCTGCGGTTGCAAGTGTCTCAACTGGGGTGCCCCAGGGCTCTGTCCTAGGGCCTTTTCTGTTTATAGTAGCCATAAATGATTTACCATATAACAATATTAGTGTAAATACAATAGTATATGCGGACGACACCACCATTATGAAAAGTCATAAAGACCTAAATTATTTAAATGATGTAATTGAGGGCTCAACAAGGGATGTACTGAATTGGTTTCAAAGTAATAAACTACATTGTAATAAAGATAAAACTCAGAATTTGATACTTAGTCTCAAAAATGAAATTCCATACAATTCAGTAAAACTGTTGGGAATAAACATTGATAGTAAATTGTGTTGGAAAGACCAAATCAATAATATCTGCAAAAAAATATCCAGAACAGTATTTTTATTTTGGAAGCTAAAGCCACTTGTAAATTTAGAATACTTAAGAATTGCATACTTTGGCCTGTTTCAATCGCATATCACCTATGGGTTGATACTGTGGGGACATTCTCATTGTGTGCATGAGATATTACTAATACAAAAGAAAATTGTTCGCAATATGGCAGGGGCAGGGGCCCTGGAGCACTGCAAACCGCTTTTTGTTTACCTTAAAATCTGTACAATTATTAACCTATATATTTTTCAGGTCTTAATGTATGCCAAAGATAATTTAAATCTATTTCAAAAAAGACAAAACATACACAATCATAAGACTAGAAATAGAATCAATCTGGATATTCCTCATCATAGGCTTACCCTTACAGGCAAGTCCTATAAAATTAATTGCGTTACATTTTTTAATAAGCTCCCCGAGATGGCTTGGACCATACCACGTAATAAATTTAAAACTGTCATTTATAACTGGCTTCTTAATAATCCATTCTATTCTATTTCCGAGTTTCTAGAGTCTGACTTGAACATAACTTTTTGCAATGTGTAACTGTAATAGTCTTTTCTGTTTTAAGTATAGATTAATTTAAATGTGTGTATGTTGAAGAGTAATTTATTGTAAAATTTTAATATATGGTAATTATTGTTGAATTTTAATATATGGTAGTTTTGTTGTTGAATTTTATTATGTGGTTGTTTATTGTTAAATTTTAATATAGCCTATAGTGATTTATTGTAGCTTTAATGTATAGTGATTTATTTATAAGCAAATTTTGACAGAGTGCAACTGCCTAACTGTATTGTTTTAGATTAGATTTGTACTTTTAAATATGACATGTCCTATTCAAACTTGTGTTTGTCAACGGAATAAACGATTCTTGATTCTTCAGTCCTTGAGTGAAAATGTGGATCGCCTAGCCAAGACCCTTGTGAAATCTCACCATCCCCCTCCTAAACGGCAAGGAGGGAGGAAAAGGAGGTGGTAGTGTGTACCACTGAATTGGCGTTGACGTTTTTGTAGCTAGCTTAGTCATTGTCCTTCTATAAAACGACTTTATATATTCTATAAATAATAATTACCACACATATTCATATCAAATAAAAGCATTTTTACTTTTCATTTGTGTTCATTAACCCCCAAAACAAAGTAATTGTTACAAAACTGGTATTGTTTTATACACTCTGTGATGTATTTTAAAATTAAACAAAAAAAAGGATTAAATTTTCAAGAATCAGAATATGTTCTGAGAAATAGCAGAACAATGCAGGCTACAGGAGACATGAACTAAGTTAGGAAATATAATAGTGAACAGTTGAGAATCATTTTACAGAGTCCAGCTTTTAGAAGTCTAGAAAAATTATTAATTACTCATAAAAAGGCAGCCATTAAGATTTCCACTGATACTGGATCAAGCAGTGGGGAATTCCGCTGGGAAGATGGACAAATGAAGTACAGGGGCGTAGTTATAAGTTGGTCTGATTGGATATGGAAATGTTGGTAGGGATTACCTTGTGTGGAAGGGATGATTTTGGAAAGGTAAAGAGTTTTGAAGGAGGACTTAGAGAACTTTAGTCAAGTCTAGTGAAGAAAGAAGAAAGGTCGAGATACTGAGGGAGCACTTTAAGTATAAAGGAGGTTTCATCTCTACCACCAGTCAAAGTCCAACACAAAAGAGCCGACACCAAAGAGGATGAACTAGCCAGCCTGACCTGACCACCAGCTCCAGGGTTTAACTTTGAACCAACCACACCACAGTAATGAAGACAATCAAGAGGAATCAGCCTAAGCCCGCTATCAAGGATGAAGAAAGAGGAGGACAGTCAAGAGGAGTCAGCCTAAGCATGCTATCAAGGGTGAAGAAAGAGGAGAACAGTCACGAGAAATCAGCCTAAGCTCACTATCAAGGGTAAAGAAAGAAGATGAATCAGCCTAAGCCTGCTATCAAGGGTGAAGAAAGAAGAGGACATCCAGAATGATTCAGCCTGGCCAGGTCGTCAGAGACCACCTCCAGCCTCTACGTGTGACATGGAAACTTTCGCTGTCCACCCAACGGGACCCAACATTCGAGCCAAGAGAAGGCAGCGTAATTTGTGAGTATATCCAATTTTATTCATCATAGTATACTAATAAGAATTATAAGTATACTTTTATTTTGTATATTGCATTAAATATAGGAGTGAACCTCCTCATAAATAATTGGACAATGAAGGCATCCCATTATTTTGAATAATATTAAATAGGACTATCCACTAAAGGCTAGGTGCCGAAAATAAAAGGGAATACTTATATTTAAAATGCCTAATAGTAATCATATCGAAGAGCACTTAATTTGATCACCTAAAATGTATATAATGATTTGAGTTGATTTTGTAGGTACCTTACATTTTTATTCAGTAGGAAATTTGTATTGTACTGATTACAGATTATTAAACCTATGTTTATTTGATTTAATTGATTATAATGATTTGTTTTGCATTTAACTGCACAAAATGTATTACCTATAGAGTCAGACTAGATTTATATAAATATTTGTGATTTTGCTATATTACTTTATTAAGGTTATAAAGGAATTGAAACCTGACCTATCCTTGTACTCTATTATTACTGTTTACAAGGATGTTCAGTTACTGAATTCCACATTTTCTTACTAAGAAGTACCTAGATTAAAATAATATGCTGTATATATAATTTTTATTGTTTAGTTTGTCTTTTAATAAAACGTATATTTTTAAGGCAGGTTTAAGTGGATAGAAAATTTTACCATATTCTTTAATAAACATGTCTGACTATCTATTTCATTGTGTGCATTAATTGGCCCCGATCCCTATCATTTAATTCAAACCTCTCATATTTATTTGATCTGCCAAGCAAGTGGTTAGGTTTAATACAATTTGATTGTAATAAAGTTTTACAAGTTAAATATGTAATATTTTTAATTTACTTGATCATCCACCACTTAGGTGTACAACTCTTAAAAATTCCACCACTCTGGCTCTAGACCCTGATAGTGTGAAACTGCTTGTGAGTAGTGGCAGATTCTGGAGGTTCTGAAGGTAAATTTTGTTATTAAAAGATTATTACACATGTTAGTACATTTAAATTTTGTAATTTTGCATGTTATTAGAAAATTTATTTTCTGTATTTGATCGTCTACCTTGCACATTACCTGGTAACTTACCCAAAGACTGATATGAAGTTTGGATCTTCACAAATCCTGGCACCCACTATAAAAATAAATTTGGGAAATATGAACCTGATGATAGCTATAGAAGAGAATAAAACTATCTTATTTATGTCTTATTACACTAAGTCAACAATGGTCAAAGAAATAAAGTTAAGAAACATTTGTTACTTATTTTAATTAATAAATGGATATATCTCACCTTTGTAGACCTAAGTAGCCTTGGCCCAAGTATGATATCAACATTGCAACCTTTCTTCTTTTTACTTTTTCTTCCTTAAAAATGAGGGCTTTCTTTGTAGACAATCTATTGTCATGTAGCTCACTGGTATTTTCTGTTGGTTCCCTTTTCAAGGTGTTAGTGTTTACTTTTTCATTTGTTAGTGTAGATAGTGATGACATTTTAAGTTTTGATATTGCTACTGAATATGCAAAGGTATATGGAATCACGTTAACTAAAAAATAAGATAATAGCGAACTAATTAAAAAATCTTACATAATGTACTGAAGCTAGAATAAAAGGTAAATTGAGAAAAAAACCGTTAAATTTATGAAAACTTACCTAACAGTACAGTTGAACTTGTTGCTGTGAAAAAGAGACATTAAGAATAGGTTTTTACAAAATAGTTAAAACTTGGAAGCATATAGCATGACTGGTGACTGGTAGTGTTGTTCAAAAAGATAATTTTTACGATAAAGAGTAAAATCATTAATTTTAAACAGTATCTCTCAAAATCAGTACACAAAATCAAAAAAGAAAAAAAACATCTATATTTAATAAGAATAGTAAAAAAAAGGCCAAAGCCTAAAATGTATGGGATAGTGAAATCAATTACTTGATCTTCAAGAGAGACTACATATTCATTACAGACACATTACTGACATTGGCCTTCCTACGATACTGATACATACCACTCCACAAGACAAAATATAAACTGAATTAAAATATGTCATAAATAATACTAGAGACTGAGAGACTGTATTAACCCTTTGGGGACCATTGGACGATCTTTCGTCCATCAGAGTTTATGCTAAAAAGACCATATGGACGAAAGATCGCCCAACGTAGTTCAGACGAAAAAGACCGCTTGACGAAATATCGCCCATTCTCGGTTTTCATTATATGTCAGCTGATTATTACATTTTTTTAATCGCTTTCGCCTTGCATTCGACATTCTGTGGTATCTATGGTATTTTCTGATCACTCTGATTTTTTTTATGAAGGATCAAGCATATTGTTTCTTAATTTTGTATGACTTTGACAGCTGATGTCAAATACGGCCAGCTGTCATGGCAGTTCGTTTTGTAAACAACTCAGTAGTCGTATGTTGTTTCACCGCTCACACTCACAATATTGAGGTTAAACAACAGTTAGTAGTTACAATATAATTATATTGTTGTGTTAAATACTATTGCTCTACTGTTTATTAATTATCTAAGCAACTTATCTAAGCACTCAAATTGCAAGTAGACTTTGGTTATTACTTGTCAACCAAGTTTTTGTTTTGTAAATAGTGTATATATTTGTTTTTGTTGTAATATGTACTTATTAATGTTTGTGTTGTAATATGTAATACCACTCTGATGACTTCATCTTACAACAAAATGTAAGTACTACACTCAAGAAACTTATTTGATCTTATGTTACTTTAGTTAATCATTTGATGTCAAAATTGCAAATTCACAATAACGCTAATGATAAGTTTTTTTCCTTATATTGTTTTAATTTTTTTTTCAATATGCAAAATAATTTATATACATGTAGACTATTAGGTAGTCTTTCAAATAGAATGGGTTCCCACATTAAAAATGTTTTTAATTTTATCACTATATTACGGAAAAAAATCAAAATTTAGCAATTTCTTTTTGATATACTTCCGATATATCTAAATAAAAAAATATTTTCTTACTATAATATTGGTTCTATACTCATATTCTCATAGACAACTTAGTTACTAATAATTAAAAAAAATAAAATCAAGATATGTATCATACAACCACAGGAATAAACTATTTTATAAAAGTCTGTAAAACGCTCATTTTAGGCCCAGTCTTTTTAGCATATACCAAATATAAAATCATGATATACAAATTTTCTGACATTGAACATTTTTAAAATTTGGCTTGGTCCTCAAAGGGTTAAAGAATTTCCACAAAAATTGGATATATTAGCATATTATGGATGATAGAAATACAAAATAAGTGAACATCACTCAACAGATATTTATTAAAATAAAAGTAAAGTACAAATATTAAAATTATCAATTTTTGAAAACTACGCTTACCTTCTCAAGACCATAGGAATTCATGATAATATTAGTATTATTGCTTGTTACATAGTTTGTTTGTATTAGCTGTTAGGATCTAAAATAAAAAAGAATTAATCAAGTTTTACTTTATCGTATATATTTTCACTGTTGATTTAAAAAAATATAAGTGTGTAAACTTATGAATAAAAGTCAAATTAGGTGTTCTGAAATATGATGGCATAAGCTACCAACCTGATTAGCCGAATGAGACTAATAATATATGATAGGCCTAACTGCATTTTTTTACTTCCAGTGACCAAATTATGAATCTTTACAGCACTAGTAAGATTCATAAGCATTAAAATTTCAAGGTCTTGAGGCATGTTTCTTTTTTATAGCTGCACTCTTGTACTATATTGTATTGCAAAGAATGGTTAAACTAAGGTCATTAAAATATAGTGAAATAAAATAATATAAGTTATGTACTCACAAGACTTACTTTTAGATTTATAAAATATTGAAAGCATTGATGTATTTTAATCCATTGAAACAAAATTAATTGTCATTGTAATAGCAAAACTCTTGGAAAACAAAAATTTAAATGAAACTGAAATAATTAGTAGTGTCGTGTCTCAGTAAAAAGTTTGTTGTTTACCAACGAGAGTTATTAGATGTAAATTCTAGGTTATGATACCAAAAACAGAATTCTTTACGAACGTTAAACATTGAAGTTGGGATGGACTCGATGTGATATTCGATAGCCGATGGTTTGGAAACATGGATTGTTTTAACACAGAGTCTTTAAATTTTTTTATGGTTTTACGTCGAGGACTGCCGATTTTTTTACGTCTATAAAAAGATACCGGGTTTTACATCGTTGGTATTTTTAGTTATATTGGTATTAATTTTAATTAATAACTGTAGCTACAATTATTTTCCAATTGGGTCTTATACTAATTAAGACATGAAATACAGGTAAAATGGTTAGTTTAATTTATGATCAATAAGTAGCATACGCCCAAACATTATAGTATCATAGTTTTATGTTTTACTCAACGCCAATGACACTTCTAATTTGTAGTACATGTCTGAGTCGTCCTACTATAGAATAGAATAGAATAGAATATTTTTATTGCAATCAACAATACATGTTATAGCAAACGTCTTAAATCTAAAATAAAATGACCCAAAACTACAACACCATGCAAGATGCAGTGTTAGTCTCATTATTACTAAGATATAATTAAAAAAAGCTACTCACATACTCTGAAGATAGCTCAAAAAACTCACTAATGGAGTACAGTGGATTGGCCAATAACAATCTTTTCAGTTTACTCTTAAATTTTCAATTTTGCATATAATGGACCGAGTAGGGCAGCTTATTAAAAAGCTTCATGCACAGTCTGTCAGAATTAATTTGACATTTCTTTAGTCTTGTAAAAGGTTAAGGTATAATTCTGCCGTACACATAATAAACATACGTTAATTTAGCACAGATAGGTGATTCAGCGACGGGTTGGTGGACGCTCCCCTCTGCTGTTTTGGACACACCTCCGCCGCCGTACACAACGAAGGTGGGAGACCTTATCGTTGCTGGAGACTTAAACACCGCTGAAATGGAGTCATAATTTCATAAATAAATAAATAGCAAAATAAAAGTTAACTTTTGAAGATGTTAAATTTAAAATATTTTAAAAGAGGTAAAAGTTAAGCTGAAATAATTTCACACAGTAAAATTGAAACAAGGATATTTCCCTATTGTTTTACTGTAAAAAGTTTCGAAGCTGTGACAAAAAGTGAACGTTTCAAACCTTACTATCTGACATTTGAGCCATCAACTAGGTGAATCATGCGCTGGTCATAAGACGTTACAGTCCGGTTCCGAACGCACACACCGGTGTGTTGAGGAGTGTATTTACTCCCGGTAAAGCATTAATATGACAAACAAATTGGGTGTGCGTCGGACCACACGGTGGAAGTTATACTTCTTTGGCCATTCTCATACACCCACTCACGCACACAAACAGACAGGATATATAAATGAAATATAAGACATTTTTCAATATTATTCAATATATTTATCTTCAATATATTATACGTGACTTCATTATTATATTATACACCTATATTATCATTATCAGTAATTTCTTCGATTACATTTCTTCGATTAACAATCGATTAATCGATAGTTCTTAAAAATTTGTTCTTACTTTTCAGCGTGACGCGGTTTCTCGACCAACATCCCATCCCAAAGTGTCTAACGGGCGCAAAGAAGTATAACTTCAAAACTTCGAGCACTACAGTGATTGAACCTAAAATTGACAACGTTTTTTGCTACCACCTCAATAATTTGTCTTTACTTAAACAAATTTATCTGAATATATTTTAAGAACTGTAAATTATTCTATTTCTCAAGGCAATAGTCTTATTTATTCCTCAGTCTTCATTTTCTTCATGTTATGTGAATATCGTTTGCCACAAACTAGCATTACGCTTAACATTATAGCCGATGTCTGTGTTACAAAAAGGTAACAACATTTGTTTTGTTTATTAAATTTTTTCTTAAAACAGGGCTAAAAATTAAAAAAATATATTCTTTTTTAAAGTTGATACAAACGTTAAAATCCTTACAAATATTCTGCCCAAAGGCTGTCTACATTACAATGATTAATAGTTCGTGTAAAGCCAGCATCTGCTTTTTGCCCTACTAGCATAGACCTTCTATTATACCCATAAAAAAATAGGTATAATAGAAGTTCTATGCTACTAGTGCCTTCAATTCTACAGACGCAATCACGAAAACGGTTCGGCAACCGGTAGCCCAGCCCGCGATCCAGTAGTACGAGTATATAAATCGACGATTTGAGCTCTGAAACAAGAGAGTCACGTTCATCGGCTGACAGACGCGTCACGAGATTGTATGCTACTATCACTGACTGCATATTTGCCTCAAAGCACGAGACATAATATTATACCATACGATCAATTTGTTTAATAGTGCCTTCAAAAGATCATTCCAATTGTGTCAATAAAATATTGCCTGAGCATAAATTGGTTATTATATACTCCTATACCATCCAATATTACTCTCTTTTGTTTTTGTCACTATAGATATTTTTATACTGTAAGAAAATCAAACAAAATTTCATTACTAGCTGATTTTCCATGAATATGTTAAAATGATGTCTTTGAAACATCAATCAACTTAAGAACTATATTGCACTATATATTGCAATAGTTAATTAAGGAAATAAAAACATGTCTCTAGTGTTGGCGTGTTACAAGAAAATTGCAAAATCTATTAATTTTTAAATATTTTGTTTTTTTTATAGTGTTATATACACGTAAAGCAAGTACATTATCTAGCTAGTATTGATGTAAAAGAAATGTCATAAAAAAGGAAACAAGACCAGACTAATGTCAAATTCTTTATTTATATGTCAAACTGCTCAGCTGGCATAGTGTGTGCTATTATAAGCAATCTGCAGCTGTAACTTTAACTTAGATGGGTTATAATTTGTGATGTAGGTTTATTGAGAACAATTCCGATTTTCGACTTCTCTTTTGACTATTTTTGAGATAACATTATCTTGTAGTTACTTCGCAAAACTTGATTTAGAATGATTTGTTTTACGATATAAAGCATATTTCCTATTAATTAAAATTCATTAAAATTCAATTATGTATAAACCTAGGTCTAAAACCGTGTCATGCAATCCAGTTAATTATGTCTATTGTCGAGAGTACACTGACTCTCAAAGTTGTATTAAACAAATATTAACTGCTCGTTTAAATGCAGCAAAATCTTTATATAGTAAAAACCTATTAGCTCATTTTGGTTGTGTTAATGCCATTGAATTTTCTATTGGTGGAGAATTGCTGGCATCAGGTAATAAATAATTAAGTTTTACTATTAATTTGTAGGTAATAAATAAGTTACTTCAATCTAGATCATTATTTATACTTCTTATTTAATTCAATTAAAAATAAAATACTTGTTTGTTTGATGATTAGCAGGATCGAGGAAATTAAACATATATTTGTATGAATTCATAACTAATTTTATATATTTATTATATGGATCAATATGTGAATTGATTGACAGTTTTTGGTGACCTCATTGGATCATGACACAACAGGAAATTTAATAGATATATACTTGTAATGCACTACTAAAAGACAAGACTGTCATTAAGGAGTGTAGTACTAAAGAAAGACTCCATTTCTTATAACTTAATATTCTGTTAAGTTCAGGGGTTTGATTAGTCATCATTAATTTAATCAGCATAGCCTATATGTCAATTATGCATATTTTGTACCCTTTGCACATCAGCCTATTTCCCAAAAGAACTAGCCAGAAACGTCAAGGCGTTTTTTTAGCCCTTTTGCAGGGTTTTATATAGTATATTGTAACCTTTTTATTATTCAACATATATCAATAATTTTTTAACTGTTGTTTTTCTTATACAATTTACTTTTAAAATAATTATATTTTAACTGTATAAAACTTAATTGAATGTAAAAAATACAAATTTTGACTAAAGAAAAATATAAAACTACATCAAATTCTTAACCTGTTTATGAACTTTCATAGACCAATCTTATACAAATATAGTTTTGATATTTTTCCCTAAAGATGACATGCTTAACCCTTTGAGGACCAGAGCCATTAAAAAAAAAAAAAAAAAGTTGTCAAAATTTTTTTTTTTGCAAACAGTCAGTTTTGTATGCGAAAAAGACCGCAAGAAATCTGCGTTTTTGCAAAGGTTTGTAAAATTTTTTGTATTTTTGTCAATTTTTAAGATATTTTAATAATTCTTTTACCAAAATGATTGTCATTAGTTACTCTAGCAACTAATAAGGGTATATTGCTGTTTGATTGACATAATAATATACCTACGCCGCAAAAAAAATAAAAGAACCAAAAAATAAAATAAAATTTTGACTTTGTGTGTCAACAGAAAAAAATCAATAAATATTTTTACTGTGGGAAACTATTTTATTCAATTATAAATGTTATAAACAAACTATAAAACAATCAAACAAAATGAATAAATCACCGCACATAACCTTCTTCACTTGTTTACAAGCACTCACGCACTGCCCACTGCCACTGTGAGCGCTAGTGACGTGATGGAAACACGGAACAAAAAACAACCAATTAGTATTTTTTTTAGCTGTTCTTTTATCGAAAACATTATCAAGGCACTTAGTAAGAAACCAAAGACATTTAAAACAAGATACGGGATCATTCAATGTACTATAGAAAACATACTACACAAATTATTGCCCGCTGACGATATATCGTCAGTGGCGTTTTTCGCACTGTCGGCTGCTGACGATATATCGTCAGCGCGGGGTTTTTCGCACAAAATAGTACTGACGAAATATCGTCAGTTGGTCCTCAAAGGGTTAATAAGACGTCAGACATGCACAATTGTCAGTAAATTTTTCTTCTAAAAAATGAACTCCTATGGATGATAAAGCATTAAAGAATGTATTTTCACTCACTGGTGACTTTCTCTCTTTCTTTTATTCATTTTATAACATATATAAAGCAAATAAACAATAAAAATATTGTAAAAAATGATCAAACAAGAAATGCACAAATGTAAACCACACTGAGTAACAGTAGCGTAACTTCACTTGTAACCGTACAGATGCAGATCTCAAATACGACCAAAATAAACACTCCATAGAAGATAGAACTATTTTAGGGTAACAATTAATTAATCTACTATCGATTGGTCTCTAGATGAAATTTGGTACTACTAATTTGAAATCGATTGGTACTACTAATTTGATAGTAATTTGGTGTACTATAACAATGTAATGTGGAAAAAACTTGGCAAACCTATATTACGGCCCTTGGCAATTTTTAGTTGAGTACTCGTTGGCCGTAATTTAGGTACGTTGGTGTGAAAGGGGTTAACTTCATTTGTCATTTCACATGGGTCTGCAAGCTTATTCATTCCCATTTTTTTACAAGTAATTTAACGAAATTGTCATAACAGTAGCTAACAACTAATTACAGTATTTTATCAGGTCTAACTCAACAACATCTTAATATCCTAAAGGCTACTTAAACAACATAGACAACAACATAATTATGATAATAATAACAACATACAAAAAACAACATTTCAGCTAATTTCCATTATATCAACAGTTGATATAACATGTGTATGTATATTAAACTCTCAACAAATTAATTGTAACAATAGACTGTAATTCATTATAATAGTATAAATATACAAACTTAAACCATTTTGTTTTACAATTATTAATATCAACAAGAGCATTTCAATGTATCTAATTATATAATAATAAAACAAAGAAGCAGTTAAAAATATTAATAATTCAATAGGTAATGATATAGGCTTATATAAATAATATTTAAAAATACATACCATACATTAACTTGTAGTAGCAAAGAAAGCATGCCAATATTATTACCGTACCTATAGAAAAATCCTATGCTTGGATTTGCATAAATTTGGACTCTCTCCTTTTGAACATTTGTACTTTTGAAAATTTGATGTGGGTCTCCGGATCAAGGTTGTTGCCTTCCCTCAAGAGTCATGGATAGCTGTGGTAAGCAAATGCGGTAGCTTGTCTTTTTTTTCGAAAATATCTCAATTTTGTTCCTCTTGGCACACGTATGTCAATCAATGACAGAAGTTCTGAGCATCGAGTTGACTATTGATCAGAAAATTAGATCAGACACTCTTCTCCTTGATTCCAATAAAGATAGTTCAAAACTTTGCACTTGTTCCTTAACTGGAACCTCCAAGTGGTGGCCATATGCCAGTCAGCTATATTTACTCTGGTTTGTATTTTGCTAATAGAGTCAATATAGGAAGAGTAATTAGGATACCAGACCACAGATGCATATTCCAGGACAGGTGTCTTGTATAGTTTCAGGAGTAAAGGGAGACTGAAAATCTCTAGATGTTCTTAATATGAATCCTAGCAAGGAGTTGGCTTTATTACATATATGGGATATATGTTCCAGGCAAGAAAACGAGGATGACACTATGAAATCAAAATCTCTGAAAATCTCCACTCTTTTCAAAGGAATTCCATGAAAAGTATAGGTGGAATATATTTGGTTTTGAGTACGACTAAAAGTGACAACTGCATATTTGGAGATGTTTAAGTTGATATCGTTATTTTTGCACCAACTTTGTACTGACAAGAGGGTGTTTTGTAACTGGTTAACATTATCCTGTGATGCAATATCCTTAAATATCATTGGCAACATGAAAAACTTGCAGTTTATGATATCAGTGTATGTGAACTTAATTCAACAAGAGAAATGCTGACCGTTAGTTAATTTAGGCATTCGAACCTTGAATCTCAAAAGCCTGAAGGGTGTTCGATCAAAAATTATTTTTCTAAAATTTTTTGAATCAAATTGTTAATATCCATGTAAGTAATAAATGTGTCCATGTAAGTAGGAAAAAATCTAAAAAAATTCTTTATGAAGATATGGCTGCCCAAAGTGACTAATTTGGCCTTTTTGGTGCATAACTCATGAACAAACCATGTGATATCATTTATTAATATTTTGAGAATACAGTGAACAAAAGGTGCTAATAAAAAATATAGTAAATCTAAAAAAAAAACATTTTTTGTATGTTTACTAATTATTTTTCTATAAATGATACTTGTTCCAATTTTGTGTTGAAATCTGTACAGTTGTCTTCGGCTAAAAAATAGATTAATTATATATATAAAATTTGTGGCTAGAGTTTACTATAAATGAGGGAGTTTTGCTCAACTGTTGGATTTGCGGGGCAGGGCAGGCGGGGTCTATGTGGGGAAGAGAGGGAAGGGAATACATTGCTAGTTCATTAGTGAATCAGGATCTTTACTTCTCTTAGCGGCAATTGGGATAAAATCTAGAACAAAATTCCTTAGAGCGCTAAACTGGGCGCCCGGACGAACACCCTTAACCACCATGTCACCATCAAGCATGATAAAAACTGGATACTGCAAAGAGCATATCTAAACCTCAAGATCTTTTCTGTATTCACAGATCTTATTACAGTCATCATGTATTTTCAGTGTATGTAATAAATTGTTTAAAACATTATCCATATTTTTTTAAATTATCTTTTAACTATTGACATATTTACACTTCTCAACTACAGCCAGGTAAGTCAACACAAAAATAGTTCCCAGAACTGTACTGTAATAGACCATTACATAATATTTGTAGTAGATTATTATATTCATCTACTTGCAAGAGGAATATTGTACTGACCGATAAAAATGTGAGTATTCTTGGGCTAATTGATGGTTTAATAATACAAAATCTGGTTCAACATGGTATTCTTTTTAAATGCTGTGGGCCTATATTCAAGTAAATAATATATAAGTTACATAACCTATTTTGATTAGATACTGGGAAACTAATTTACGCTATTTGCATTGTTGTACTTTAGAAATTTTGTTTATTCCTCATAATCTTTATTTAGGTATGTCAATCTCTCTGTCACACGGTGTCATTAATATCGTATATTCTCCAGTCAAACAACTATGTAGGCCTAATAGTTAGCAGCTCCATACAACCAAACCTAATACTTGTATTAAGTCATCACTCCAGTATAGTACACCTCTTCAAGGATCCTGTCAAAATTTGTGATGACAAAAGAATGCGACTGTCCAATGTTTGTTATAAAGTGTGACTCCTGATGACTTGGCTTCCGTATGTTCAAGGAGGCTAATCCATCCTTTTGTTTTGTGCCTCATATTCATAAACTAGACCTATTTTACAATACCGTACTTTATTATTATGGGCAACACTGTTTAACACGTTCATGCCGAAAGAGAACATAATTGCGCACTCCCCAGGCTGGGTGTGAAAAACTATCACGTAGTACAGGCACCCCTCACATAAATATAGCGGTATCTGAAAACTAAATACACCAAAATGTACACTAAGACTGCCACAACAAGCGACGAGCAACACAACATTCCCGGGCAACTGCTAGCCTCACCCTGAATAAATATATTTCAAGGGCGGGCGTTACATTGTTCCATGTGCACCGCCAGGTGCACCATAGCAGCATTACATTCATCAATGTAGGCCGCATGGGACGTGTTAAATCTTATTTTCTTACTTATTTATGTAGACCTGTAAAGGGTAACATAATTAATTACATTTAAACAAATAAATACAATTAACATAAATTACTTGATTTATTATTTTGTTAAATTTAACGTTTTACAGTTAATCCTAAATATGTTTTAAAAATAATAACGGATTATCTTATTTGCATGTTTAAATTTATATTAATTATGTTCAAATGTAGGAAACCGATATTGAGTATTTTAAGGAATACCTACTACACAAAAGGATGTAGGCCTATCTCCATCGTTGCAGAATTATGGCATTGTTTCTGCTTTTTAACGTTACCAAATGAGTGAATTACTAGGCAATGTACACTGCATATGTCTTTTCATATCCTTTACTACCAAATTCTGACTACTTTTCCATATCTATTATGTTTCAATGGGTATTTTCAATGTTGGTGAAGTATTTGATGCATTTGGTGATCTTGAAATTACAAAAGTTTGAGATACTTAAGTACATAGAATCCTGGTGTGTGACCCTCTTTAGGAATTTTTCAACAACTCTCTTCGATCTGGAGCTTGGCTATGTGGTCCCAGTGGTTAAGTTCGGCCCATGAGATGATGTAACAAATAGTCATACAGTTGACTTCGGGCAAGGTCTTTGAAAAGCTTACGATAAGGAAACTCAATTACCGTTCCACAGTATCATCAGACAGAGCAGCACTCCTGAGTAAACCCACCGTAGCAAACCTTGTAGTCTGAAACCATTATGGCTTCAGCAGCTGATGCAATCTATTTGAATTTCTCAAAAGCTTTCAACATAATCAGCCATCTGACAGAATTGGAAGATTATGGCTAAAGCAGATATGCCATATGCCCAAACATTCCATGTAATCTATTGTGTAGGGAGGGGTGTGGGAGGCAGTAAACAACAGTAGTACAAAAATGTTTGGGAACCTGTGTAATATGGCATTATTATAAGTCTTATATAACATAATTTTCAGAATTTAATTAAGAGATGGTTCATATATTATGGAGGGCGTCAATATAAAAATTGGTCTAGCTGTTGAGTGTTGAGACTAGAAAATGTATATACAAATATGAGTCCCTAAAAAGTGTGATTTAGTTTTCAAACTAGTTTCAATGAGTAAAGTTTGTTTAAAAGTAAGTTAGAGATGTGATAGAATAAGTCAATACAATAAAGAATTTTTAGCTATCCTTATGTGCAATTTGAATCATCACAAATTATAGTTGTAGTACAGCTTACATTTGTATTGTTGTGTAGCTCTTTTTTTCAAAATTTAATTTCTTCTACTTTGCCAATTTATGAAATGAAATGAAAACTGGCTTTATTAGGCGGAGTTAGGACTATCAAGTTCTCTCTTCAACTCAACCTTAAAATATATAGTATAATAGTGATTGTCAATTTTGTTATATTAATTATTAATATATTCAATCATTGTTTCAATCATAATATCATTGTTTAATCTTTTATCACATTACCAAGTCTCTGCAACATAATAGTTAATATTTTATATTCACGCCAATAGGGACAAATTTTTACAACTCAAAATCCTTGTAAATCCTTGATAGTTAACAAAATATTTAAATTAAGAAATTAATGTAATGTACATTTTCAAACATGTGAATCAAGTTTAGCTTTGTCAAAGAAACCTAGGGTGTCATTGAGGAGACCCTTCATGAACAACCAAATCCCATCAGTCAGAAAAAACGATATGCTATACCGTAGTTTTTTTATAGGTATCATTTTATCATAAAAAATATACAAACTATTGTATCTAGCAAATAATATGTGGTAAATATACTAAAGGCGGAGTTAGGACTATCAAGTTCTCTCTTCAACTCAACCTTAAAATATATAGTATAATAGTGATTGTCAATTTTGTTGCATTAATTATTAATATATTCAATCATTGTTTCAATCATAATATCATTGTTTAATCTTTTATCACATTACCAAGTCTCTGCAACATAGTAGTTAATATTTTATATTCACGCCAATAGGGACAAATTTTTACAACTCAAAATCCTTGTAAATCCTTGATAGTTAACAAAATATTTAAATTAAGAAATTAATGTAATGTACATTTTCAAACATGTGAATCAAGTTTAGCTTTGTCAGAGAAACCTAGGGTGTCATTGAGGAGACCCTTCATGAACAACCAAATCCCATCAGTCAGAAAATAATGATATGCTATACCGTAGTTTTTTTATAGGTATCATTTTATCATAAAAAATATACAAACTATTGTATCTAGCAAATAATATGTGGTAAATATACTAAATCTCATAGAAAGAGTCCTTAAATTTTTGTAGGAGGACCAAGAGGCTGTATGGCCTCATAATAGGGAGAGATTGGATGATTTTGTGCACCATATTAATACTATTCACCCTAATATCAAGTTTACCATGGAAATTGAGAATAACGGAAGTCTTAACTTTAAGAAGAAGAGATGGACAAATCGACCACTCGGTATATCGGAAATCTACACTTACCAATAGATATTTAAATGCTGCTTCCCATCACCACCCAGCACAGAAGAATGCAGTTTTAAACACTTTGGTTAATCAAGCTATTCATATTTTGGACCCAAATAGTTGGAAGAACGAAAAGAAAATATTACAGTCAACATTAAAACAGAATGGGTATTCAGGTAGAGAAATCAATAATAGTATTGGAAAGCAGCTAAAGAGGAAACAACAAGAAAATTGGGTAAGTACAAAACAAGGATACCTCAAAAAAGGAATATCTACCTTACATAAAGGGAACAACGGAAAATATTGGCAGGTTCAAATTCAAATTCTTTATTGTTACAACACGTTTACAAAACTTAGCAAAGCTAATGAAACAGGTAACATTGTCAATAATAATAATAATAATAGTAATATTAAAAAATATTACAGTCACAACTAAAAATAAATAAATAATAAATCTAAGCTATACAAATGCAATAATCAATAGATGAGGATGTAAACTGTCACTATGTCATCTGGGTCACAAATTAATATCATTAACATACTCTTGAATGCTATAATAATTTTTCTCTAATAAAAATTCTGTAAGAGTCCTCTTAAATGAACCATCCCTTACACAATTTCTAATTTTTAAGGGTAATTTATTAAAAAGCCTTATCCCCATATAAAAAGGTGTTTTCTCCACTAACGTCAAATGGTGTATGGGGTACTGGAGAATATTTTTATGTCGGATATTATATCTGTGTTCAATTTGCTCATTTTGTATCTGATTAAAATTTGACTGAACCATTAATACAATTTTTAAAATATAAATATTGGGAACCGATAACATTCTGAGATCCTTAAATTTTGGCTTACAAGAGGATTTCCAAGAAGATATTGTCATTATTCGTAAAAACCTTTTTTTGTATTTTAAAAATTATTTCAGAATCAGATGACGCACCCCATAGTTTCATAAAGTAGTACTGGATAAAAATAGGCATAATATATCATTATTCTTGTTTTTAAATCAACAATATTTCTTAAGATATTAAATAAAGAATATTAAATACTAAAACTATTAAATAAAGGATATTAAATAAAGAAAATATAAAAACAATTTACAAGCCACCTAACAAATTAAAGAATTTTCTGAGACCAGTAAAAGATAAAATTCCTGGAGTATATGAAATACCTTGTAGTTGCGGGTCAGTCTAAATAGGAGAAACCAAGAGGTTAATTTCAAAAAGGATTAAAGAACATGTAAGGCATACTAAGAATGAAGATATGGAAAAGTTACGGAACATAGCGCGAAAACTAATCATGGAATTTTATTTGACCAAACTAAAGACCTTGCCAACATTCTGCATTACTACCCGAGAATCGCAAGGGAAGCTATAGAAATATACAAAAGAAGAAATTATTTTAATAAGGATGAAAGTATATGGCTTCCGAAGACATGGGAACCAATTTTAAGTAAATTAAAATGAAATGGCAGAGTTAGCCATGCTGATTTTCTTCTGCCAATGGCTGTAGGTCACGTGGGTCTTGCCTCCACCCCTCTCCTGCATACCAGCCAAACCAGACCCCACCCTACCACCTGTTATAAAAGCTGGAAGGTCATTCCCCGATTCGGTCTCAGAGATACCACTGAAGATCCCACATCACAGTATGGGTGAAACGTCTGGTTATTTGTAAATAATGTACATAGCACCTTGACTGAGGTAGTTGTCACTGGAAAATATAGATTCTAGTTAATTCTAGAATCTATATTAGTTAGTAGAGCAGTGTTGTCGTAAATCATAAATTACTCAAAATAATATTTTTAGATAGATTTTAAGCATGGTATGAGTAACTGACTGAGCAGGATATTTTAGCTCTATAGAAAGTGTAAAAGGCAACCAACCTGCATACAGTGTGACAAAAGCCTCCCACCCCTCAACAATGAAGGTCTTTTATAACAATAAAGTCCAGACAGTTAACTCATCCACTCACTAACGTGGGGCAAAGTCTGTGGTGATGATATATCCTGCCTGTGATGAAATTAATAGAATTAGATGTAATTCAGTCAAATTGCCTGAATTTGACTGAATTACATCTAATTCTATTAATTTAATTAATTAATAGAATTAGATTAATGAATTTAATTAATCTAATTCTATTAGATTAATTAAATTATAGAATAATTTAAAATTATTCTATACAAAACCACTGTACGTGTATAGGTGGGTGAGTGGGTCAAAACCACTGTACGTGTATGGGTGGGCGGGTGGGTCAAAACCACTGTACGTGTATGGGTGGGTGGGTGGGTCAAAACCACTGTACGTGTATGGGTGGGCGGGTGGGTTATAAAATAAAATTTAAAAAGTTATTATTACCTCTGTGCATTAATTTTTAAGGTAGTATGTGTGATTTAACGAAAAAATGTTACTGTTACAATTTCATTTTATATTTAATTGGTATTCAATTTTACGACTTGATACAAATCTCATTTACAAGGACATTTCATTGAATAGTTTCTTAGTTACCAACATTCATTTTAGTACAGATGCAATTCTCATGAATGCCAGATAACACAAACTTATTACAGTATAAGTACAAAATACACAAATATTATGATTATCGATTTCAGCAAACCACGTTTACCTTCCTCAGAGTAGAGGAATCCACAAAGAATTAAATTGATCAATACCCTATTGATCAAATATCAGTACTGTATATATATATATGGTGGGTGTTTCATCAGTACCACTGTATGTGGGCTGGTGGGTCATTATTTTGGGTAGGGGGCGTATTATCGGAATATATATTCCAAACTTAACATAATATTGTGAATGTTTATAATTTTGTTAAATATATCTGGACTGATATATGGGTTTTTAGGTGGAGATGATCGCAGAGTCTTATTATGGAATGTGGAGGAAGCGTTGCACGGAGCGAGTCGGCCAACAGCTATGCGAGCACAACACATTAGTAATATATTCTGCTTGGGCTATGACAGCAAGAATACAAAGATATTTTCAGCTGGGAATGACGATCAAGTCATTGTTCATGATACACACACGTAAATATTTAGAAATTAAACTTTAGTTTTAGGACAAATCAGATTGAAATTAACTAACGCTTACTTTTATAGGAATAATAGAAAATCAGAAAACAGCAAGAAAAATAAGCAAAGGCATATACAGTAAAACCTGTTTTAACCTGACCTCAGAATCTGAAACTTCTGATTTGTGGTAGGGTTGGCATGGAAAAAATAGAGAATGGAAAATGGTTATCCTTTATACAAATGTTGTTATGGCATAAATTTATAATATTTTATAGTCTAGCTCATTATTGAATGAATTGATAATTACGTAGAGCCTTCAAAAAATAACCGCAACTCTCTTGAAGAATTTGTTTTTTATAAATTACGCAGTTCACTATGAGGATTCTATGTATTGATTTTATATTATCCGGCCAAAATCACAGTCACATTAAGCTGGATATGTAAGGTTTTACTGTATATTACAATTTTTCTGAGCTACAGGTTACTTAATTCAGCTGAGGTTAGGGAAGAAGAACTTGAGTGTTAGGGGCTAAATAGTATTATTTGACAAGGGTGGTATATAGAGTACAGTATTTATAACAGCCTGTATGTATGAGCATTAACTGATTTTACTGATATGTATGAGATGTGTCTGGTATTGGCTCACTAGAATTGTTGGTCATGTCAGTGACTTGTAAAAGGTTAATAGGTATGAATTTTTCAAATTACAGTACATAGGCCCAATTAGATATAGTGGGAATAGACAAAGTTTCATGATGATAAGGCAGTAATTAATGCAAAAACAGCAACTAGAGAGCTTAGAGGTTATTTATTTTATCATAGTACCTTTTATGTTAGTATGATGTGGTACTCTACCATAAATAAATATACATAATTTTGATTCTATCTGTTGGCTGAGATATATATACGAGGGTCATTTTTAAAGTAAAAACCGATTGCGCATCGTGCCTGCGTATCCGGTCACGTGACGTCCATTCAAGGCCAGTACTTATTGGCCTGTCTCCGTCAATGCCCCATTACGTTTCATGTCTCTGCCGATGCTGGTTGTGTGGTTATACTGCTTTGTTTGTCGCAATGTCAATCAATAATTATGCCGACTGTGAAGTATGCTCAGTTATTCGGTTTTTAAACGCAAAAAATGTTCGTCCTGCTGAAATTCACCGACAGCCTCTTGAAGTTTACGGTGAGGGTGTTATGAATGATGGAAATGTGCGAAAATGGTGTAGGCTTTTTAATGAAGGAAGGACAAGTGTTCATGACGAAGAACGACCTGGATGGCCTACTGTCATCAATGAAGAGTTGGCACAAAAAGTTGATGAGGAAATTCGCCAAAATCGGCACCTCACTATTGACGAACTTAGTTAAAAATTTCCCCAAGTTTCAAGATCAGTAGTTTACAACATTGTTACTGACAAATTGTATTATAAAAAAATGTGCGCGAGATGGGTGCCAAAAATGTTGACACAAGAACACAAAGCAAAGCGTATGGCATATTCTTTGTTCTTTTTGGAGCGCTATCACAGAGATGGCGATGAGTTCTTAAGTCACATTGTGACCAGTGATGAAACGTGGGTTGCATACTATACTCCTGAGACGAAACGTCAATCCATTGAATGGCATCATTCAAACTCCCCGACGAAACCAAGAAAATTCAAGCAAGAACCTTCAACAAGAAAAATCATGGCCATGGTTTTTTTGGGACCGAAAGGGTATTCTTCTGATAGACTTTCTGCCACGAGGAATGACTAATGACAATAAATGCTGAATATAATAAATGACAATAAATGAGGAATGACAATAAATGCTGAAAGATATTGCAAAACATTATTGAAGCTTAGGCGCGCTATTCAAAACCGCCGGCAAGGCCTGCACTCTAGCGGCGTCATTCTGCTTCACGACAACGCTCGGCCTCACGTTGCGGCAAGGACACAGACGCAACTGGACAAGTTTCATTGGGAAATACTGGATCATCCACCATACAGTCCTGACTTAGCAACATCGGATTTTCATCTTTTTCGAAAACTTGGTGGAAAGCGTTTGGAAAATGATGACATGTTAAAAGAAACAATTACGAACTGGTTTAACAGTCAGGCGGGAGAGTTCTTTGATGATGGGGTCCAAAAGCTGGTACCACGACTTCAAAAATGTGTCGATGTTAATGGTGACTACATAGAAAAGTGAAAAAATGTTCATATTTTAGTTTGTGATATCATTTATATCCGTAAATAAAGTTTCTCTTACGCTATTTGGAAACAGTTTTTACTTTAAAAATGACCCTCGTATATAACTAATTCTTTATTATATATGCTCCATTAAGGGTTACATGAAGGACCATTACAGTTCAGAGTTATTTATAGGATCAGCACGTTTAGATTTGTGTACATGTTAATAGTTCAACAAATTGTCAAGTTAGTAAGTGGTTCTACCACTCCCAAGGGAAATGTCTTAATACTAAGTTATTTATAGATTGGGTTCATTTAAAATTAATTGTTATATCTATTTTTAGTAGCCAATTAAACTTAACAAAGTATATTAGGCAATTAAATAAACCATATTATAAAAAACTATGAAAACTATCAAATGTGCTAAATATTTGATAGTTATGAGGAGACTAATTCATGAGAACCTTTTTGTTTAAATTTCTTGTTTGCTCTTTAAACTAAATTTAAGGCTTAGATAATTATGCTTTCATCTATTGCTAGTACAAATATCACCAACCAGTTAATATGACTGCATACAAAACTTTTTTTAAGATACAGCGATCACTTTTGAACATGACAGTTTTGATTCTAAATCTTATTAATTTATTGTACTATAATTTGTTGTGATGAAGAAAATAAATAGGCCTATTTTATTTATGATACAATGTAAGGACTTGAACTAAGTTAGTAGAAATCAGGAATTGGGTCAATTAAAAAAGTTATACAAGGGCTATCCAGAAAGTAAGAAGTTTTGGAATGAAAAATTAACCAACTGAAATAGGAACATTTTATTATATACATTTAAAAGCTACACTTTTCGGCTATTTTTCAACGTAATCTCCGTTCAAATTGAGACATTTATCATAACGTGACACAAGTTTTTCGATTTCAGATTTGTAGAAATCTGCCGTCTGAGATCTTAACCACTGATTAACGCCAGCGCGAAGTTCAGTGTCACTATCGAAGCGTTGCGTTGCGAGCCAGGTCTTCAACGCTGAAAAGAGGTGGTAGTCGCTTGGTGCCAGATCTGGGCTATAAGGCGGATGATCAAACACTTCCAAATCAAAATCATCTAAGACTTGTCGTGTACGATTGGCTGTATGGGGACGTGCATTGTCGTGGAAAAACAAAATCTTTGAGCTCAATTTTCCTCTACGCTTGTTTTGTATCGCTCGCCGTAGCTTCTGCAATGTTTCACAATATCTCTCTGCGTTGATTGTTGATCCTCATTCAAGGAAATCAACCAGAATTACACCCTTAGCATCCCAAAAAACAGTTGCGATAATCTCTCTCGCTGACAGAGCTTGGAGACATTTTCTTGGTATTTTTGGAGAATGGGTGTGCCCCCATTCCATAGACTGCATTTTTGTTTCACAATTGACATGCTTTACCCATGTTTCATCACCAGTAACGATGCGATCGAGAAGTTCGTTAACATGAAGTAAACTTCGTGAAATTTGTGGGAAATGTTCCGAGAGTTCAGTCATTGTGAAATGGCGATTTTCATGAACTTTGTCATTGATTTTCAATATCAAATCTTTAGTCACAAGGCTAGGCCGACCACTACGACTATCGTCATGAACATTGGTACAGCTATTTTTAAAGTCAATACACCACTACCTTACTCTGCTTTCACTCATTATTCCATTTCCATAAACCTCACACAGTTTGCGTTAGATTTCAATTGGTTTATGGTTTTTGGCCAACAAAAACCTTATCACTGAACGCACTTCACAAGTGGTGGGATTTTCAATTGCAGCACACATTTTAATTATTCAAAGTGAGACAAGCAAAAGAGGTACAGACCGCGCACGACTACAGCTCGATGCGTACTGAACACCAGAGTGTTTTGACACCAAGATGGCGGCTGTAGCCCCGCCCACTGCCGCACAATTCAAAAAGTCTGTTACTTTCTGGATAGCCCTCGTATATAGGAAGATATATTCAGTACAAGTAAAACGTCATACAACACAAAATTTATTATAATACTGTGTCCAGCATTTTACACCCGAATATTGAAAAATGAAGATAAATTCAATAATTCAGGAATATATAGGATTAACTGTAATGATTGTAAAATGTTTTATATAGGTCAGACTGTAAATTTTAGCAAAAGATATAAAAACCACGTCTCTGCTTTTAAAAACTAGAAACCTGAAAGATCTAATGTAGTTAAACACCTTCTGAATTGTACCCACAGTTTGAATAAAATAGATGAAAATGTACGTATTCTAAAATTTTGTAAGAAGGGTCGTATTATGAATGCTTGGAAAGAGTTATTTATTTTTAAAGAAAAATGGAAAGATCGTGATAAATTAATGATTGAGCAGGTTAATTTTGATTCTGAAATAGTTTTTAATAATATATTTTCAGCGACTTAAAGAACAAAAGTAACAGCAATAGGGATTAACTAATAATATCACAGCAGCCGCCATTTTGACGATTCCAGCCAATGGGGTCACGTGATCATAGGCCTATAAATTGATTTGTTGCACACCATTTTCCATTCTTTTGTGAATCCCTCTGGTCTGAGAAAGGTGAGCGTGATTCACCGAAATCGATCACCATAATATTTGTGCATTTTGTACTTGTATTGTAATATATTTGTGCATTTTGTGCTTATATTGTAATACATTTTGTGTTGTGTGACATTTTACTTGTACTGTATATGTACCAACACGTATTATGCTAGTTAAAAAACTATTTGAAGATAAATTATATAGACAGCTCATGGTAGAGTTCGCTCCTGTCTCGGATGGAAAAGATGCGTGTGTCATTGTGATATGTCATATAAAATCTTCTCTTTTAAGCTTAATGGTTTCTTATACACTAAATGAACAAAATGAAGACAAAAAATATCATCTGAATCAAAGAAATAGTATGACTTAAAACTTGAGCATCTCTCAGGAGAGTTGCCTGTGCCGCTTTTATTGTTGATCCAGACAATAAGTCCAAAGCAGTTTGGAGAGTGATCAGTGATGAAGAGAAGAGTGATCAGTGATGGTGGACATTAGACATCTGGAATTTATAACTACATCGGTAACTGAGCCTGTTGACACTGCCAACCAATTTAACTCCTACTTTACCACTTTTGTGGAAGAGACATTGAAGGCAAATTTAGGAGTGGGTGGATATCACTTCAAGTTCAGAGACTGTAAGGTAGAGAGAGTCCTACATCTTCATGGGCACCAACATCTGAAAGAGAGAGCTACTTGGGATTATCTCTTCAATGAAAAGTGAGACATCTGCTGGCCTAGATAATTTCACTTCAGTGATGCTCAAGTACTGCTGTAATGAATTACTGACTCCGCTGGTAGATGTTTGCAATCTCAACCTTGGTCCGGGTTTATTTTCGAATAAAATGAAGACCCTCAAAGTTGTACCCTCAAAGTTGTAAGAAGGACAGCAGACACAAGCTAGAAAACTATAAACCCATTTTGTTGGTGTCTACATTCTCCAAGTTGATTGAGAAGATTATAATGGCAAGAATCATCTGGAGTCAAAAAAACCTATTTTTTTCTGGGCAACATGGGTTCACTCGGCAAAAATCGACTTCACTTGTGATCTTATAGAAGACATGATAAATAGGATTAAAGAGGGTGAATGTATCATTGGATTCTTCTCGGACCTAAGTAAGGTCTTTGATTGCTTGAACACGGTATTGACTAAGCTCAGACTTCAGGGATATCGCTCTGTCATGATTAGTAACTTATATGAAGGATAGAGACCAACTGGCTGAGCTTAAGCAAAGCATGGAAGAGATAAGTGTCTTGCATAGATCCAACAGAATCCCTGTTAATAGAGGTCTAATACAGGAATCTGTTCTGGGGCATGTCCTGTTTACATCTGACTTCCCAGTGTACATTGAACCCTACAGTAACACCATAATGTATGCCGATGACATGGTTCTTTAAATTTCTGAGAAGAATAGAGAGGCACTCGATGTACTGTCAATAAATATTGAGCACTGTTCAGCAAACAATCTTTTTTTAACGAATGGAAGACAAAAGAAATTACTCTTATGTACATTCCTAGATACAAGTATGAGACACCGAAAGAATGAAAAATGAACTCTAGGCAGCATGAAATAACAATGGTTAGAATTCCCCAACCTTGAATTTGTAAATTCAGTAGAGCACCTTGGTGTTGTGGTCGATAATAAAATATCATGGATGGATCATGTTGATATATTGTGCGGCTGACTGAGTAGTGCCCTCTTTGCAATTAGAAGAGTCAAGCATGTCAGCACAGAGGATGCAGTGAGAACAGTTTAAAACTCTCTGTTATGGCATTCTCTTGTGGGGTGCTACGGTAAGTGACAACCTGGAGTGTGTTGTGATCACTCATGAAAAGGCTATCAGAATAGTGGCTGATCTTAACTGGAAGAAAAGCTGCAGGGATGCTTTTAAGAAATGGGAGTATTGACTGTTACTAACACCAATCTGCTGGAAGTGATCTACTTGGCTTCCCCAAGACAACGAGAGGGCCACATCAACACTCATGCCTACCAGATCAGACATTTTAAGGGACTTTGCTCAGCCAATTCACCACATTCATTGCTTTCAATCGAAGCCTTGATACGCTGGAGCAACATTTTTCAATGTGCTGCTTCCTGATACGATCAAGCGATCTTACCCGATCACCTTAAAGAAAAAACTTCAAGCTTGGTTGCTCCAAAGACCGCTCTACACCAGAAGTAAATTTCTGGACTGGGTGAATTTTACTTTGTAAAGTAATTTCTGGACTAAAGTTATTATTACAAATACATTTTATTAAGTGAATCTCAGAGAGATTGTAAAATAAATATTTTCTTTCTCTCCCCCTCTATCTCCCTCACTCTCTCCTGCCCACCACTTCTCTCTTTCTCTCTCTCTCTCTCTCTCTCTCTCTCTCTCTCTCTCTCTCTCTCTCTCTCTCTCTCTCTCTCTCTCTCTCTCTCTCTCTCTCTCTCTCTCTCTCTCTCTCTCTCTCTCTCTCTCTCTCTCTCTCTCTCTCTCTCTCTCTCTCTCTCTCTCTCTCTCTCTCTCTCTCTCTCTCTCTCTCTCTCTCTCTCTCTCTCTCTCTCTCTCTCTCTCTCTCTCTCTCTCTCTCTCTCTCTCTCTCTCTCTCTCTCTCTCTCTCTCTCTCTCTCTCTCTCTCTCTCTCTCTCTCTCTCTCTCTCTCTCTCTCTCTCTCTCTCTCTCTCTCTCTCTCTCTCTCTCTCTCTCTCTCTCTCTCTCTCTCTCTCTCTCTCTCTCTCTCTCTCTCTCTCTCTCTCTCTCTCTCTCTCTCTCTCTCTCTCTCTCTCTCTCTCTCTCTCTCTCTCTCTCTCTCTCTCTCTCTCTCTCTCTCTCTCTCTCTCTCTCTCTCTCTCTCTCTCTCTCTCTCTCTCTCTCTCTCTCTCTCTCTCTCTCTCTCTCTCTCTCTCTCTCTCTCTCTCTCTCTCTCTCTCTCTCTCTCTCTCTCTCTCTCTCTCTCTCTCTCTCTCTCTCTCTCTCTCTCTCTCTCTCTCTCTCTCTCTCTCTCTCTCTCTCTCTCTCTCTCTCTCTCTCTCTCTCTCTCTCTCTCTCTCTCTCTCTCTCTCTCTCTCTCTCTCTCTCTCTCTCTCTCTCTCTCTCTCTCTCTCACACACACACACACTCACTCACTCACTCACTCACTCACTCACTCACTCACTCACTCACTCACTCACTCTCTAATGGAGGGGATAAGCCTTTACTGATCACATGTGTATAATTCGGCTGTTATAAACTTATATTATGAACGCTAATTTGATTTTTTTAGTGAGGATTCAGGTAAGTGCTATTGTGTTAATAGTAGCATGGATCAACTAACAGAAGAAGTTGATCGTCTTCGTGTGCAGGTGTCGTCTTTGGAGGAAGAAGTTAAATTTAAAATTGAAGACTTAGTAATCTTTTTTAGTAAGACTTAGTAATCTTGAAGAGCAGTAACAAAGATGAAATAATTTGCATGTGTTTGGTGTCTGTGAGAAACTCAGTGAAAATATGGATAAAATCTAGTTGGCCTGGTAAAGGAGAAGCTGAGAGTATATCTGCAAGTAGACCAGATCGAGCAATTCCACCTTATCGGGGCTAAACTCAATCACATGATGATTGAGGAGAGGGTTCACCTGCCAATCATTGTAAAGTTCTGTAGCTACAGAGACTGCTGAACAGTATTTAAGGCTAAGAAGAGACTTGAAGGGATTAGCATCACCATAGGCAAGGATCTCACCAGGAATTTTTCAGAGGTGTTGAAGGCATCTATGGGTCACTTCAGCATGAGAAGAAACATCTGGACCATCGACGGCACAGTGCGACATGACTGGAGTCAATCTCTGTTTTTGCTGCCCGGAGGTGCTAGGCGTGCTCTCAGAAGAGATTTGTATTCTGAACTGTAAGGTATATATTAGTTTCAGTCAGTATTTTATTCATAATATTGTTTAAGTTTATTTCCAATGTTTAAATAATCACATGTATTTTTTTTACAATTAAAAATTGTAAAACATGTATTTTTTGCATGAATACCTGTCTTCCAATCAGCATACTGACTCAAGAATAATCGAAGAAAATACTTAAGATCTGACGAGTCATAGGGTGCAGTTTGTACCGCTATTTCTAGTGATGTTATAAAAGCCATGCGTAAAGTGCACACTACTAATGCTGGTGGGTCGGACAATATATCAATACATCTTATTAATAAATTAATATTTGCCATCCTGCCAATTCTAACTTTTATGTTCACTCCATCAATTACACAAGGGTTATTTCTAAAACCATGGAAATCAGCTATGTTAAACCTCTAAATAAAAGTCAATCCCCCTAAAACCTGCCAAGACTTAGACCAATCAGTATCTTGTCCGTTTTATCTAAAAGTCTTAAAAAGATAATGGCAAATTAAAGGCTATTTGTGAAGAAATAATATTCTTAATGCATGTCAATCTGGTTTTCATAGCCACAGTAATGAAATTGCCGTCACGGATGACATATGTCTAGCGATGGAAAACAGCCAAGCAACTATCTTAACTCTGTTTGATGTCTCTAAAGCTTTTGACTGTGTCCATCATCAGGTGCTGTTGGCTAAATTAAGGGCATTAGGGTTTTATGTTGGAGCACTTTCCTGGATAGAATCTTACCTTTCTGGCAGGCAGCAGTGTGCATGTGTGAAAGATAAATTATCCTAGTGGAAAACATTTGCATGTGGAGTCCTCAAGGATCTATTTTAGGACTTTTAATGTTCTCTCTTTTTGTAAATGATTTAGATTCTCAGCTCTCTTTTTCTAGAATTCTTATATATTCTGACCACCTTCAAATTGATATTCATTTTAAAAATTCAAGACATTTATACTGCTCTAATCAATATGAATTATGACATAAGAAATATTATTTCCTGGACTAAAAAACATTTAAATGCAGTGGGTGGGACCATTATGCCATATTATGAGAAGATTAAAAATCTGGGTTTAGCTCTTAATAGAACTCTCTCTTGGTCTGAGTCAGTTGTGGAGACCAAAATCAAAGTGTTTACTGGAATAAATTCTCTTAAAAGACTAAAAAATTGTCTTCCAATACATATCAAATTTCAACTAGTTAAGGCTCTTTTAGTCTTTTTCCCTTATTTCAATTATTATAATTCCGTGATTAATGACTTGATTGTAACTTTGGCTGAAAAATCACAAAGATCTCGAAATTAGTGTATTAGGTTCAATATTTTATCATAGGCTATAGGTTGGTATAAGATCATATCATACCATAGTTTGTAAGATTCAAAATTTGAAAATTGGCCGATATAAGATAAATTAAAATTTTATCAATTTTTTCTATAAGTAAACCTGGGTTGCCACATTATTTTTCTCTTAATTATGAATTAGTTTTACAACAGTGCAAAAGAGAAACTTGTTCCGGCTCATCATTACTGACAATAACTAATCACAGCACCTCTCTTTTTGACAAATAATTTACAATCAGGGTTTCTCAATTATGGAATTCACTGCTACAAAACATTGTTATTGCTGATAACCAGAACCGGTTTGTGTCATTGCTAAGGGGGTAATACTTAATAGCAGATGGCTGGGGATGGGGGGGAGGGCCAGCAGAATAGCTAGTGTGAATAAGTGAAAGAGAGTTTCTTTTGTTTATTAGACTATTATTAGGCTGCATAATCCCAATGGCAGAACATTCTTTTTCCAAAAATTCATGTATGTGATTTTGTAGTGTCAATTTATGACTGTCAGAAGTAGTCTGTATATGTGGAAGGCTCAAAAAAATTAATTTTTATATATGGCCTTAAAATTATAAATTTCAGACATAACATAACATAGTTAGGTTATGTCTGAAAGAACCTAACTATCTATAAAGTTAGTTATCTATAATCGTGGATCTGGTATCTGATGAGGAGATTTGCGTACTGTGTATGCACAAGGTTCTTGACTCTGAAAAAGGTATCAAATGTAAAAAAAAATGTTGTCGTTGGTTCCATTTCTCGTGTGTCAACCTATCTGACACTGAGTATGCGGCTTTATCTTCAAACAACAAGAAATAATGGTTTTGCAATCGTGTCGACTGTGTTAATCCCGAAAATCACCCCTCAAACACATTGAAGGCCCGTTTCGATGTATTTTCTGGCAAGATCGATAGAACATTGGATATGATGAATAAGTTGGCTGGAGTACCAGAAGATATTGTTACTATGAAAAACGAACTTGCAGGGGTAAACCAGACATTTGCTTCTTTGGAACCCAGAATTCTAGGGGCAGAAAAGCGGCTCGACTCCCTTGAGAAAGAGGTTAGCGCCCTGAAAATAACGACTACAGAATCTGTAAATTACGATACCATCTTTGAAGAAATTGCTGAGCCAAGTAATTGCTCACAAAATATCATAGTATATGGGCTTGTCAAATCTAAAAGCTTCATTGTAGCTTCAAGAGTCAATCATGATAACACTACTGTAACCTTACTGGTAAATAAATTCTGTCAGACTAATTATGCCTTAGGATTTAAGACTTATAGAATTGGAAAACTGTCTGACAATGGACCTAGACCTCTAAAAGTTATTTTCAAAGAACAAGCTATTGTCATAGATTTCATGAAGAATCTTGACATCGAAACTTTAAGGAATCTTGACCAATCCCTCGCCAATGCGTCTATCTCAAGCATAAAAGGAAACAGCTCAGCCGCTTGCGGGAGGATCTGAATTCTCGCACTGATGCTGGAGAGGCCGGGCTGAAAATTAAATATCGGAACGGAGTCCCTAAAATTGTATCAGCAAAAAACTAGAAAGGCATAATCACAACAAGTTACACATTTACTACCAGAATATCAATGGCCTAAGAACCAACTGAATAACTTAAAAAAGGCAGTTTCAACGTGCGTCTGACGTTATTGTTCTAGTTGAAACAAATCTTACATCGGACATCACCGACTCTGAACTTTGTCTGTCCAATTATACATACATACATACATACATACATATCCGGAAACCCGCTCCAGTTCACTCCTGGGTTCGGGCGTTCACCAAGCCTCTCCATTCCTGTTTGTTATTCCACATCTCTCTTCTCATCACCTCCCCCCACACAACCCCCCTCTTCTCCACATCGACTTTCACGCCATCCAACCATCTTCCCCTAGGTCTTCCTCTGGGTCTTCTGCCCACCACTTCCATCTCCTCCATTCTTCTAGGTATTCTTTCTTGTCTCATCCTCTTCACATGCCCGTACCATCTTAACCGTGACCTCTCCACCCCCATTCTCAAACTCTCTTCAGTTAAACCTCTTCTTATCTCGTCATTCTGGATCCTATCTCTTCGTGTTTTGCCTTTGATGGCTCTTAGAAATCTCATCTCCCCCGCTTGTATCCTACTCCACTCCCTTTCCGATAATCTCCACGTCTCAGCTCCATACGTCACCATGGGTTTATAATAAGTTTTAAACATTGCTACCTTGGCCCTTTGTGGTACACTTCCATCCCATACCAGGTGTTTCACGCTTCCAAAAAACCTACCACCCACTTCCAATCTGTTACTTATTTCTTGCTCCATTTTCCCATTGCTCGATAACACTGTTCCCAAATACTTAAACTCCTCCACCTTCTTCAAGCTCTCCCCATTCAACTCCACGACCCCTCCCAGGTCCGTATCTCTACCCACCACCATCACCTCACTCTTCTCCATGCTCACCTTCAGACCTCTCTCCATCATCTTTACACTCCACTTATTCAATACCTCCTGCACTTCTTCTATACTTTCCCCCCACAACATAATGTCGTCCGCAAACAACATCGCATTCACCCCTCCTCCTACATCCTCCTTAATTTCCCTCAGCATCACCTCCATTATTACATTGAACAAAACTGGTGATAAAACACTCCCTTGCTTCAGCCCCTTTTTTACTTCAAACCACTCAGTATTCCCCATACTAGTTCTAACCCTACATCTATGTGTCCTATATAACTCCTTCATCCATCCAATCATTCTTTCATCTATTCCTATCCTCCTCAAGCTCTCCCATATACTACTTCTGTTAACAGTATCATATGCTTTTTCCACATCTATGAACACCATGAACAACTTCTTGTCATATTCCCAATACTTCTCGATCATTTGCCGCACTGCAAAAATCAGATCTATGGTGCTTCTTCCTTTCCTGAACCCATGTTGTTCCTCACCCATCTGTTCCTCCACTGTTCCTTCTATCCTGTTTAACAATATTCTCTCAAACACCTTGGTCACCTGGCTCGTCAAAGTTATTCCTCTATAGTTTTTACACTCTCTTCTGCTCCCCTTCTTGTGCAGTGTTATAATTTCTCCCTTTCCCCAATCGTCCGGTACTCTTCTACTCCTCCATACACATCCAAACACCCTCTGCAGCCAATGTATTCCTATAGGACCCAATGTTTTGATCATGTCTATTGATATCTCATCCGGTCCTGCAGACTTCCCATTTTTCACTCTTTTCAAAGCATCCTCTGTCTCCTTCCAACTTATACCTTCCAAACCCTCCAGATAATAATCGTTGTCTTCTTCCTCCCCATCAATATACCCTTCATTCAGTAGTTTTTGAAAGTAATTATAATGTCCATATATTTGAACGTTGTCCCGCTACCAGCAGCAAGTCCAGCAGTGGTGGTGTTCTTGTTGCGATTGGCTCACTTATCCCTATCAAAGTGTTACCTACTCTATAACCCAACCTTGAAAATATTGTTCAATCAATGTGGTGCACATCAACCTTTACTACTTGGTGCCTGTTATATACCTCCTCAGCAGCCGTTCCATGTATATGCTGACCTGTGCAGCGGTGTCGATGAGCTTTGTGATGTCAGGAGGATTGTGTCTTCGGCTCTCGAGGAACAGTGATCTCGCTCTGCTGTGATCTAGTTGTACTGGTCATGTGTAGCGTCTACTTTTCTGTTCAATGTTATCAGATCTTTCTATTACTAGTCAATATTATTCTGCTGTTCTAGTGTATTTTTGTTATTTTGCATGTATTGTTATTGTAAAAATGGTGTAACCGTAAACAAATAAATAAATAAATGGCCATCTAGTTGACTTTGCCATGTTGGTGAACGACTTTACAAAAAAAATTAATGTCCAAGATTTTTACGCCACTTTATTTTGTAATAAATTAGTTAGTAATATAAGGAATTAAGTAAAACAAATGAAAAAGATTAAAAACTACTATTATCAGGTCCATTTCTAACATTTTTTCACAGTTAGTCTAATTTGAGATAAATTTTCCAACCGCTAATGGCTGCGTGGCCGAATTTACGGCCACGTAGCACTAAATTTGTTAGATCTAGATCAATATGTTAATCACCGTTGTCTATTTAAAATGAAGAGGTTGAACGTAAGAAAGAACCACTTGGTCCTCATTATGCCTCTTTAAATGAAGGATTTTCATTTTCTCTCCCTCTCACTTATATCTATTTTACTGAACAAATAATTATTTTAATTTTCCTCTCTACTTCTTCACATTATCAGTGCAGATGGATTCTTAATGTGCTACAGATCAATACGTTTGTTAAGGGAACTTTTGGTGTTGATGGATAATTTATTGTAGTATGATTTTGAGATTTTTATGTAAAGTAGAGACTATGACTGCTTCCTAGCTTGATAACAACTCCATTCATCAATAAAGACATCTGACAATAAAGACATTTATTTATCCTTCGGCAAGTCACATAACCAGCAATAGACATCGTCAATATTAAAAACTAATAGTTGACTAATATGTCATAATAAGTAGTGTTTAAAAAAAAATTAATCCTATTAAGTAATAGTAGTCACTAGCCTATGAAATCTAGACTAAAGTGTTAAAATTTAATTTAAAATATTCTTCTAGGTTGTACAGTGGATTATTTACAAGCCATTCATGTAATCTCTTTGAAAATTTACACTGGGTTAAATTTTTCCAAGAAACTGGTAACTTATTGAAAAGCCTTATTCCTATGTTTTTATGATAGTTCATTGATTTT